>CATIWM010193063.1:0-16859 GCA_949671775.1 Mallotus repandus
TTGAGAATACACTACATTTGGTCGTATAGTGCTGATTGGAAATACACTATACTCGGACGTGTATTGTTGAATTGACAACAACTATATTCTCTGTGGGACGTCTAGCTATGATGCTATCACTACTGTGTAGTGTCTAGCTAATTGCACTATATTCCCTATGGGACGTTTAATGAGATGAATTGAAGAAATTAACTATATTCCCTATGGGACGTCTAGTTAATTGCACTATAGTTCCTGTGGAACATCTAGTGAACTTATGATTTGAAAATGTGTTGTAGTTCCTATAGAACATCTAGCAAAAGAGTGTGTGACAGGTGTTATAGGTCCTGTGGAGCATCTAACAACTTGTGCTATAACTACTGTGTAGTGTCTAGCTGAAGTGAATTCAAAATGTTGTTACAGCTACTGTGCAACACATAATGAAATGAATTTCAAATTCATGTTATAACTACCATGTAGCGTATAACTGAGTGAATTGGAGTTATAGCTACCACATAACGTATAACTAAGTTAATGCAGTGTGTGAAAGGTGCAGACATCACCTTTTGAATTTCACATCGATTGGAATTCTATATTGACACCGACTGCTTGCTTTGAATTTCTCTATTGATTAACTTTGATCAGCTACCTTCATTGCTCAACGACCTTGAGTTGACTTGATAATATCGGTGCTGATGACACATACTGAGTGTATTTTCTTCTGTATTTAAAAACTTATTAAAGTTAATTTCAGCATAATGATTGTACAGAAGTGCATTAAAGCAAATTCATCATTTATCATAAGATAATGTGCATTCAACGACTCCCACTAATTTTTTATCTTCACGACTATCATTTATTTGCCAATCACAAAGTTAGAGGTATCATTAACCACCTTATGCTGAAAATGTTTATTTACCAAGTGAAGAGTTAACTTTCACACCTAAATAGAGGGATAACTTGCTAGACAAAATTTATGGACATTGAGCATAAATAGATCAAATTTTGAGGATCAAAACAGTATTTGAGTTATTGATGTGCTTTTTTCCTTATCCGAGTATTCCCCCGCCTTTCTAATATCACTCAACATGGATACCGTTGGAAAGGTCTTTTGGATACTCATACACTATTTAGAGCATTAGAGTAAATAGAATAACTTTTAACGTGATCCTCTTTTAGTTATCCCTCGCCTTTCTCGTATTACTCAGCGTGAATACCGCCAGAGGGTTCACACTAATACTCTTACTCATTTCTGAGCATTGGAGTAGATTAAAAATGCTTGCTCTTATTTCAATTCTCCTCTTAGTATTCCCTCGCCTTTCTCGTATTACTCAACGTGGATACCGTTAAGGGATTTTGTACTCTTACTCAATTTAAGCATTGGAGTAGATTGGATGCACATTTAATTATAAAAAGACCCCTGAGGAAAAAGAGACTTTTCAATTTAGTCCATAAAATATGCAATCAAGCCTTGGGATCCAAAATTCAAATACTAGAGACCTATTTGCAACAAATTCTCATCATCGGAGTCCTCTTTTGTATCCATACTGTAGTCATCTCGAAATTGGGTGCTTACAGTGATGCCTCATCAAAGAGGCGACGCCTCTGTGTAACCGACCTCTGCATGCATTTAATGCCATTAATGGCTTCATTAAGTAAAGAAGGACCCACCATATCGTATATCTGGAGGTTTTTGACTTAAAAATAAGACTTTTTTGGAAAAAAAGTGAGCTGAAAAAGAGGGAAATGATGAAGGATGATGTTATTTTGTTTGGACTTGATTTTGGGAAATTGGGGAGAAGGAAAGGTGGAAGCTTTAAGTAGAGTTTTTTTGGCTGAAAAAAGGAGAAGAAGAAGTTAACCATTATAAAAAAACAAGAGAAAAAAATGTTTTTGAAGGAAAAACCAAAAAGAATATAAGAAAAGAAAAGAAGAAGAAAAAGGAAAAGTAGAGATTGAAGCTTAAGAGGAATTTTTTTGAGAAGGGAGAGGGAAGCTCTTGCACTCAACATAGCTAAACCAAGAAAACTAAGCTCTAACGGCTGAGTTAGGAGCATCAAGCTCATCCAAATCAGTGAGAATCCTTGTTTTCAAGCTTTAAGTTGCTCATTTTCTATAAAAAAAAACATCAATCTCTTGATTTTTGTGCTTATTTTGTGTTTATTGCTTGCTTGATATCATGTTGATGGCCTGAACATATGAATTATTGAGTTTTAAGTTGCTAGTTTATACATATTTGCATGTATGCTTGAATCTTTTAGGAATTAAGAAAGATGTAAAATTTATATTCTTGTTGAAGTGGCGATGTCTTTTCAATGAGACGTCATCTCTTATTGAATGGCCACTTGGTCAGGAGGCGATGCCTCTTTGAAGAGGCGATCGCCTCCCCATTAGAGTCCTGCACAAGTCTGTTTTATTTTTAGTATCCTTTTGGTTTATTTTCAATTTTTGATATGTCTCCATTATTTTGTATCTTTGATATTGCATGAGATTGCTATGATATTGGGTATGTTCAAGTAATCAATCTATGTATAGATGAATATTCATGCCTATTTTATGCAAATTGAATTCAATTTCTTTTATAAATAAAATTATTATCTTAAGACAGAACTAACCATTGTTTATTGTAGGGATTTCTCGGTGATTTTTAATTATTAAATAGTTAGTGTATTAATTAGTTCTTGAGAGGTTTTATTTGAATTTATTATTGTTATAATTGTATAAAGTGTTATAATCCTTAATCCTTTCCCCATTCGTTTTGAATGTATGATTGTAAATTCATTATTACTTGCCTTGAATGTTGAGATAATAAGCATGCAAATGGGATTAATGTGCAAACTTGAACTAAAGTAAAAATCAGAAATGATTGCAATCAACAAATAATAAGGTAATAATTCAATAATCAAAGGTAATAAAATATAAAACACACACAGAGGCCCAAACCACAAAGTTGGGTGGGCATTCAAAGACCCATACCCAGTTTTCAAACCCGATCTTTGATGATGGCTTCTGGGAATCTCCGTGGAATCTAGTTGCTATATAGTGTGTCCCAGCTTTTATCTGGGTGGCAACTCCATCTCCATTTTGGGCTCTAAGCCCATTATGTATTTTCTAGTAGGCCTTGAGTTTGCACAATATCGTGGTCGCCAAACACTTGGGAGCGCGATAGACCTTGCCACCTACAGTGGCAACTCCACTGGGGATAGAGAAATTGATTCCAGTGTTTTATAATTTATCATCTTTGATGATTTCCTTATTTCCTTTGCATTTCTTGCATTCACGACACATTTCTACACAATGCGCACACCAGTTCCAAATAACTCAACAATAGTCTTTGCTTCACTGCCTATGTTTCATTCAAACCTGGTGGTGAAGTATTCGATTATTGTTACTCATGGAACATACCTACCCACATCGTACAAACCCTTTAGTGGGGAGACGTAACAGGAGTATATAGCTATGGGAGCCGTAGCTTTGTACCCTTGACTTAGCTCATATAATGACCTAGCAACTTCCACTAAGATTTTTCCAAGTGTGTGTGATTTATGCCATATAGTAATCCTTGTAATAAAGCCCAGGCCCATGACTAATGGACTATGCCAAGCTGGGCCTTTCATGCCTATTATGGCCCATTAAAATGGACTTTGGTTTTATTCAAAAGAATTACTACTTGTTTGCCTCGTTTTGAGAGTTCTTTTGCATACATCGATTTTAATGTCCACTGTTGATAATCGAAACTCGGCCAACAATCCTAGGAAAAGGAACTCGCCATTGAAAACACGTATGGGAGAAATAAGGGTAGAGATACCACCTTAAGAGCTTTGTCTTGTTATGTGTTACATGTAAATGAAATAGATGATTATTTCTTTCTTTAAATGTTAAGGTAAACCTGCATATCATGCATACACATCATGCATATCTCTAACCCATGGTGGTTGTAGATATAGATCCAAATCAGTCACCCGCTTGGACACGCTTTAACACCGGTCGTTTAATTAGAATGTCGAAAGAAATAGCATCACTGAGCTTTGATCCTGAAAAGTTTAAGGCAGAAATGGCCAAACAGATTAGAATAATCATGCAAGAGATGATGGTAGAGATGAAGAGTTCAACCAGGGAGAAACCATCAGCGCTTCCACCACTACCATTTGATCTTAATATTGAGAATCCGATGAGGCGAGGAATAGAAGATGACCAAGAAATATTACTAGCATAACCTATGATCTGACAAAAGGTAGATGGTACAGAGAATGTAGAGAAGCTGGACTGGGCCAAAGATATCGCCAAGACCGTGTCACAGATGCAAATAACGATGAAAGAGAAAGGGATTGATGCCCGGATGGATTACACTAGCTTTGATCTAGATAAAGCTAAGGACCCTTTACCTCAAAAGTTCAAGTTCCCAAACATGAAGAAATATTATGGAACTGATGACCCACACTTGCACTTAAAGCAGTATGTGACCTATATGCAGGTAACAGAATTGACCAAGCCTCAAATTGTTAAGCAATTCCCACTGTCTTTGGAGTGTGGTATAATTCGTTGGTACTATACTTTAGAACCACATATGTAGAGTGATTGGAAAGAATTGTGAGCCGCATTTATCAAGCAGTATGGTCTGAATGCTCCAATGGAAGTGTCTCTGCGAGATTTACAAAACACAAAGCAGAAGTTCAATAAGCCCTTCAATGAGTATTTGACTAGATGGAGGGAAAAGTTATCACAAATGAAGAACAAACCGGCAAAATCTGACCAGCTGAAAATAGTGATAGAAGGTTGTATTCCACTACTTTCTTGAAAGTTGAGGGATCTTGGGATCAGGAACTTTGAGGAGTTACACCGTATTAGGGTACAGAAAGAGTCTGACCTAGCACAGGATAAGAAATTCTTCAGCCAAAGATCTGCAAGCAGAGAGAGGGCCGGATCTAGTAGTACGATTGGATCGAACAGTAATGTTTAAATCAATGTCGTCGGACAATCCCAAAGGTTTTCTAATCTGGGAAGACCTCTTTCCAAAGTCTTAGAGAAGCTCATTGAAAATAACCTGATACGACCATTACCTCAGAGACCGCCTTTCCTAAATGTGGACC
Source organism: Mallotus repandus (assembly GCA_949671775.1). Taxonomy (NCBI): domain Eukaryota; kingdom Viridiplantae; phylum Streptophyta; class Magnoliopsida; order Malpighiales; family Euphorbiaceae; genus Mallotus; species Mallotus repandus. Next base: position 5,070 of record CATIWM010193063.1, read on the forward strand.
CAAAGTTCTATTGTAAATATCACCAAACGATTGGGCATGATACTAATGCGTGCATTCGCCTAAAATATAAAATTCAAGATTTAATCAATTCATGCAAGATAACTAACCTTGAAACACAGAAAAATAAACACTAGAAATAACCCTCTACTTAAGTATCACAATGTCCCACCACCAAATCCACCCATCCTTATGATAAACACCGACTTGATAGAGGAAAAAGTCCTTAATTCCTTCATCGATGCCATACTTATACCACCAAAATCTGAATCTGAAAACCTAGATCCAAATGAGCAGCCTAAGGAGCTCAATATAAATGTTTTAGACATTTGGAGCTCTAATGATGAAGAAAAAGGTCAGATTGATCTATGGAAAGATGACAAGGAAAGGAAAACCCAGGCAGTTAGAAAGGTTGAAAAAAAGAAGGAAGAAGTAAAATCTGCTAAATTGGGAAAATAAAAGTTGGGTTTAGATGAAGAAGTGAAGAAAGAGGAAAAAGATTATGAAACAAAGTAGAACAAGAAGACTGTCGATGCTGAGGGAGATGAGAAAACTCTTGCCAGTGTTTAGGAGTTGCTTGTGCACTCCAGAGCCGATCGAGAGGCACTGGTTATGGCTCTTGATTACAAAAAGATCCCTATAACTTTCACTCCTTATCAGATGGTAGATTCATTGAAAGAGAACCCTCAGGGGACAATTGTGTTTACAGATGATGATCTGTCATTGGAGGGTAGAGATCACAGTGAAGGGGAAATTAACTTGTTGTGTGATGGTGGACAATGGATCCGTAATCAATGTGTGTCCTCTTAAGATTATGCCAAAGTTAGGATTGATGGTGGCTAACTTAAAGTCATCTGAAGTAGTCATCAAGGCCTATGATGACACCAAGAGGCTAGTCGAAGGGCCTTTAGAGCTCTAGTCAAGATAAAACCTATAAAGGTTTGGGTCAATCTACATGTGATTGACATCCTAGTCACTTTTGCTATGTTATTGGGGAGGCTATGGTTCCATCCTTTAGGGGGAGTACCATCAACTGTGCACCAGAAGATCAAGTTCCCACATGAGGGTAAAGTGGTTACCATAATGGCAGAAACTAAAGCTGTAGTGGCCGCTATAAAGCTAGCTCTAAATGAGATTCCGGTCAGTCTGAGCTTTGAGGTCTGTGTGATCTATGAGGATGAGCAAAATCCAAAGATCACGAGTATGATGAAAAACATGAACTTCATGCCTGGTATGGGGCTAGAAAAGAACCAACAAGGCCCCCCAAGGTTCATTGAGCGGAAGACTCTGATTTTAAAATACGGAGTAGGATACTAGGGTGATGATGCTTTCGAGGAAATGAATGAAGATGAGACTGAGTCTAGGAAGAACAAAGATGGAGCTGAGCCTAAGTAGAGACCACTTTAGGAAACTTTTATGGAAGAGGATTATGTTGGCAACCTCGAACCGTTAATAATTGCCGAAAAGATGGTTCCTGGATTTAAAATCTTTACTGAGCACATGGATGGGATCCAAGAATCAATTGCCAAGGAACCTATAGTAGAGGAACTAGTACAGACTTTCAAACTAGAAAAGGACATTCTTGCGACATAGCTGAAGGATGCTAGGGATCAGAAGGGATCAGAAGGAGGAGTGTGATTTTGAATCTTTTATTTTTAATTCCATCATAGATGTCTTCTATGATGATCTTGATGTTTCTTTTGGCAGCATGTTTAATACTGATGATGTTTTCTTTTCTAAGGTTAATGCAATAAAATCTGACTTTGCCTACTTGTGTGATGTGTTTCCTAACGGTTATTCTGTTTATAATGATCACTTCATGCATATGTTTGACATTAATTCAGTACAAACTGAATCATTTAATTTAGGCACATGTAACAATCCTAAGAATATACTCATTGGTTCTAATTTAACTCCTGATAAGAGAATAAAGATGGAAGAAACATTAAGAAAAAGATAGAAAGTATTTGCTTGGGGCTACAAGGATATACCTGAAATTGATAGGGAAATTACAAACATAGAATCCCTATGTATCCTCACATTACACCAAAAAAGAAAAAGAAGAGAAGATTATGGCCAGAATAGGCTATTCTGATCAAATAAGAGGTAGAGAAGCAACTGCAAGTTAAGTTCTTGGAGGTGGTGGATGATACCCAATGGCTAGCTAACATAGTACTAGTTCTCAAAAAGGACGGGAGGGTCAGAATGTGTGTGGATTATCTAGATTTGAACAAAGCCTGCCCGAAGGATAATTTCCCTTTGCCGTATATTGACACTCTAGTTGATAGTGCAACCTCAAGTGCTATGTACTCCTTTATTGATGGTTTCTCAGGATATAACTAGATCATGATGGCAGTAATAGACAAGCTAAAAACTTCATTCACCACTGAATGGAGCGTCTACTGTTATTCGGTCATGTCATTTGGATTGAAGAATATAGGAGCTACCTATTAGAGGATGGCTACCACTCTGCTTCACAACATGGTTCATAAGGAAATAAAAGTATACGTGGATGATATGATGGTGAAGTATCCAACATGGGAAGGACACTTTGAAGCTTTAGACAAGTTTCTAGCCAGAGCTAAAAAGTACAATCTTAGGTTGAACCCAAAGAAGTGTGTCTTTGGAGTGACCTCTGAAAAGCTGTTAGGTCACATTGTTAGTCAGAAAGGGATTGAAGTAGATCCGGATAAGGTTAAAGAGATTCAAGAGATGCCTATGCCAAAGAATGAGAAAGAAGTCAGAGGGTTCATTGGATGATTACAAAACATCAATAGGTTCATAGCCAAAATAACCACCATTTATGAGTTAATCTTGAAGCTCCTAAGAAACAATCAGTCGGTAATTTGGGATGACAAGTGTCAATAGGCTTTTCAAACTATCAAGATTTATTTGATAGATCCTCTGGTACTACAACTGCCAAGGCTGGGTAAACCGTTAATTCTTTATTTGGAGATAGAAAGGGAAGCAGTGGGTGCAATGTTAGCTCAAGAAAGCGATAGGAGAGTTGAGCATGTTGTATATTACCTGAGTAAGAAGCTTTTGCCTTATGAGGTCAATTACAATCTGGTAGAGAATACATGCCTGGTCGTGATTTAGGCCACGAAGAAGCTTCAACTTTACTTCCATTCATACAGGGTTCAAGTCGTTTCAAAACACGATCCACTCAAATACCTCCAGCAGACTCCATCACTCACATGAAAATTGGCTAGATTATTGATTTTGCCCACATAATTCAACATAGATTATGTGGTAAAGAAAGTAGTGAAAGGAAGGGCTATGGCGAATTTCTTAGCTTAGAATCTGATGGATGACGGATATGAATGGGAGTTAGAGTTTCCAGATGAGCACTTGGGGGCAATCAAAATCCAAACATGGAAAATGTATAGCAAGGGAGCAGGTATAGGTGTAATTCTAATCTCACCAAAAGGAGAAATGATCCCGATGGTTAAAAGGTTGGAATTTGAAGTCACCAACAATCAAGCCAAATACGAAGCCTGCATTTTCAGTTTGGAGGCACTCCAAAATTTGGGGGCAGATGAAATTATGGTATATGAAGACTTCATGTTAGTAATTAAACAGATCTCCAAACAGTGGGAAGTGAGAGAAGATAAGTTAAGATTGTATTGGGACTATTCAGTTACTATCCTGTTATCTTTCGTTCAATGCAAAATTATTCATCTACCACTAGAAGATAATCAGATGGTGGACGCACTCGCAACCTTAGCTTCTACCTGGGAAGGAGGAAAACAGACAAAAGTCAAACCTTTGATTCTTGTAAAATCTCGAATCCCTTATTATAAGGAGATAAGGGTGATGCCAATTGACTCTACAGAGAAGCCATGGTTCTACAATTTACAGCAATACTTAGAAATAAGACAGTTTTTTGAGGATGCTGATAGGAAAGAAAGGATGTCTCTTAGGATGTTGTCTTGTCAATTCATCAGTCATAATGGAATGCTGTATAAAAAGCACCAACTGGAGTGCATTTGAGGTGTTTGGATAAAAATGAAGCTCAAAAGCTTATGGAAGCGGTTCATGGAGTATGTAGTTCACATATGAATGAAATGGTCTTAGCCAAGAAAATAGCTTGCCAAGGCTACATCTGGTTAACAATGGAAACAGACTGCATGAAATTTGTGAAGAAATATCATAACTGCCAATCATATGGTAATGCTAGTCATTTACCTTCATGGAGCTTCAAGGAATGACCTCTCCCTAGCCATTCGCAGTTTGGGAAATTGATATCATAGGGGAGATAAGGCCGAAAGCATCAAATGGTCATCGCTACATTGTGGTGGCTATCGATTATTTCTCTAAATGGGTTAAGGCGAAATCATTTATTATTATTGGATAAAAAAAAATGGCGAGGTTTATTGAGAAGAATATAATTTGTAGTTACAGGTTGCCTCACCATGTGGTCTCTGACAATGGCATTCAGTTTCAAGCTAAGACAACAACTTTGCTAAAAGAATATAGGATTGAGCATTATAGGTCATCTCCATATAGGCCACAAGCAAATGGTGCAGTTGAAGCTGCAAATAAGAATATGAAAAAGATCTTGTCCAAGATGATAGAAAACTACCGGGATTGGTTAGATTATCTGCAGTTCACATTATAGGGTTATAGAACCACTGCCAGAACATCGATTGAAGTTGCTCCATATTCTTTGGTTTATGGATGCGAAGTAGTATTGCTGGTAGAGGTTGAGATTCAGTCATTGAGAGTTCTTCTAGAGTCTAAAATTCCTAAATATCAGTGGGTAGAGAGCCGGTTAGCACAACCGATATTGTTAGATGAAAGGAGAATGAAATCCATGTATCACTCACAATTGTATCAGAAGAGGATAACTCAAGCTTACAACAAGAAGATCAAGCCGGTTAAAATTACAAAGGGTGATTTAGTACTGAAGCTGAATAGGCTGATTATGACGGATCCACAGGAAAAATTCAAGCCAAACTAAGAAGGCATATACCTAGTGAAGAAGTTATTCTCCTAGGGTGTCGCTATACTTTCAGACCTAGAAGGAAATTAGTTCAGAGAGCCTATTAACCTAGACTAGCTGAAAAAGTACTTTTTGTGAAGTCTCGCTAGGGAGAAAACTTCGTAAAGAGGCTACCTAGGCAAAAATAAGAGATGGAAAAATGAAAAAAATTAAAAAGTCTTGTTGGATTGAAAACCTCAAAAGAGGCAGTCCAGACAAAAGTTAAGGATATAGAAAAGGAGAGAGAGAGAGAGAAAAGAAAATAGTCGATTGGAAAACTTGCAAGGGTAAGCCAACTGGCGATAGGAGATATATTAAAAGCAAATATGTATAATCAGCTTGTGGTTGAATTAAATGGAATAGATTGCCTTTATTATTATCGAACATTGTATTAAGTATTTATCATAAACTGCTTAATTGAAAAGGAAATTCCATCTAACAAAAAGCAAAATAAAAATTTAATTACATAAGCTAATTATGTCTTATTTTCTTTTGAACCCCTTGGGTACTTGATGTCTGCAATTCCCTTGTTCTTCTGTTTATAATAAATTCATCCTTCTCTATCTGTTGCAACTAAATCCACTCCTTGAATTGATCATCAGTAGACGAATCTCTGTTGTAGTCGATGCACCTCAGGATGGTTCTGCGAGGCTAAGTTTCTACTAGGTTATCTAGAAAGTTCTAGGAGAGAGGTCCTAGCTCAAATTCATGGACTGGACCTATAATTAGTTACTTTTGCCTATATTGCCTACAAAGTCGAGTAAGGTTGTAGAAAGTGGCAAAATGGAGACTAGCCACTAGGACACAGTGAGCATGGGAACGAATGGTCACATGCTGCAATCTCCACCAGGGGCATATCCACTGGATTAGAGTATTAGGAAATGTGGCTAACTAGCTCTGAACATCTTTCAAAATGGGGTAAAGTCTTCGAGTACGACAGTGTTTGGCTTTTTAATGTGTAATGTCTCTAGGAGGCTCAAACAACCTCAGTTTTTCATGAAACCATGTTTGTCTAGTTTATAAATGAATAAAAATGATGAAAAAAATAGAAAGTAAGGAGAGAAGAGAAAGAAGCTAACCTCCAATAGCAGAGGACTTCTGAAAAATCATTTGGTTTTTGCAAAGTTATCTAACCCGGTGATGGTCTCTGCTAAGATAAGAGGAAAAGGGTTGAGACCCGCTTCCACTTGATCCAAAATGTAGAGAATCTTCGAATCACAATTATAAGAAGGGGAAACTAGCAAGAACTAAGCATACAGACAGAGAGCGACCATCTAAGGCCAATATACTTCATTGCTATCCATGGTTACAGCGACTTCAAGAAAAAGCTTATCAGAATTTCATTACCAAAGATGTGATGAAGAGAAGCCTAGGGAGAAAGGTTGAACAACCTGGCCATTTGATTCTAAATAGAATGCAAATCCGGGGTTTGAACCGAAAGAGCTGTAATCTGATGAGTAGAGTCCAGTTGAGAGCCTAGGATAACTTTAAATTCCTCTGGCAAGGGGCATAACTCAACTGTGTTGAACCGGAAGACATGTTTCTGGTGATCCCAGAATTGAGCAAGAAAATGGAGAAATAGGAAGTTGATCTTCCTGGCATGCATGGATCGAAAAATCAATAGATGAAATGGCTCCAATCTTGCCCATGATCCGCCATTTAAGTTTTTCAGTATCAGTTGTAGTTGTTTTAATCTTCTTTTAGTCATTTTGGGAGCATAAAATGCAATCCAGAAAAAGAGAATAGAGGAGAAATTCAGGAGTGGGAAGTTAGGGATTTTAGAGAAAATTGGGGATTTTATAATTGCAAAATTCTATGGTAGAGGTGATTGCCCCTATAGTGAGGCGACGCCCTTGCATGCTGAGGTGATTCTATGTCGCCTCTTTGCAAAGAGGCAACGCCTCTATGAAGAAGCAAAGCACCTCCAACAAATACAGGATGTTTTGTTTTTGTTGTATTAATGTTCTAAACGAGATTCAGTTATCAAATGAAAAATCTTCATGAATAAAATGTCTCAAACAATTCAAGTTCAGTTTAATGAAGCTTAAACTCATTCTATTCAGTGTAAAACATGGAAAAAGCTAAAATAAATTATCAGTTTGAGTAAAATGATGACAGTTCAAAGAGTAGATACGATCCTAATCTAACAAAATATGGAATAGACATCTAATCGTCGTCTTCAGACTCATCACCTCCCTCATCAGCAGAATCAGCTCCATTGTCCCTACTGTCATCCCCAGCCTGATCAACAGCCTCTTCCTCTCCGGTGTGCTCTTCCTCCTCATCATCGTTAGTCTTATCCTCATCATCAACATGGATAGTTGCCAGTTGATGCTCAAGTTTCATGACTCTAACCTGACTAGGGTCAAGCTCATCCTATTAAAATATAAATAAAGGTAAGAAATCATGAAAGCATGCATACATATAGAGATATGTGATGAATATTACCTTCCACTGTTGGGTCGTGCTTATCAGGAAGTCCCGCTGAGCCTCTATCACCAGATATATATATTCTCCCTGGCCTCAAGATATCTGTAACAGAATTTAATTATTAGAATTAATTCTATGTTAAACTGAATTTAAAAGCAGACTGTGAAAGAAAAAGACCTCACATGTGTAGAGGTCTCTGGAATGAATATTGGCTCTATGTTCATGTCCGATGTAAGAAACTGATGAGATAAGCTAGCATCAGATCATTAAATATGGAGGAGCAATGAGCATACCAGTAACCACCTGCGAGCCAGAACTAGAGCTGGGAGTGCTACCATGAGGCAATACCCTAGTCGAGGTACCCTCATCATGAGGTATAATGCGAGGATGCTAGGATGGCCTCTCCTGCACAGTAGGCCTAGGTCGGATAGCTGGTGCTCTAACTGGAGCCTGAAAAAAGAAAATAAAATTAGAAAGAGGGTGTCTGCAGATAAAAAGTGTGAAGTCAAATGCTTAATGAAATTATTTGTTTACCTAGGATGTAGATCTGGGAAGAGGTACTCTCTGCAGAATATGAGTCCATGCAAAGTCCATGTAGTAAGACTTCCTCCTCTTGCAGTAATCATCAGCATCATATCCCTCAGCAACCTGGTCCAATTCATCTCCCTCTAGTACATGTCCCTAGAAAATCTCAAGGGGAGGAGGAAAAGGCATGTCAGGCCTGTATCCTCTCATTAAGGTACCATACCCTGCAGTCAGGTCATTAGAGTAGCACTCTCTTCTGAGATAGAGGGACCGAGCGGAGCATGGCCGATGTCCATCTAGCCTAAGGACTCCACAAATCTGGGCATAGTTGTGAAAGCAAACAAGTAAGTGAGATAGATTTAATTAATAACTATGATACTGATTACATTTATGTTGCAAGTACCATACCTCGTTAGGTGTCAGAGTGTTCAGCCTCTCGTGGTGGATCTGCACGTAAGTGAGGGGCCTCCTCCATGCATGACTGGCACCCCACCTTGCCATCGCTAGGAATGGAGTATTATAGACATGAACTATCCTAATGACCAACTCTAGCTCCAGAGCCCAATCCTATGAAAGAACTGAAGAATCATTGATAAATCATGGTAATAGTATCCAAAGATGAATCAAATGAAAGAAAAGAGAAAAGGGAGTACCAAAACAGCATGCCAGAAGCCACAAAATTGTCTTACTCCTTGAACTATCTCATCCATGCTCTTGTACAGAAAAGCTAGAGCAAAGCTACCCCAATCAAATATGGCCACTAGGTCTAGATCCCTCAAAGGTGGCAGAAAAATTAAGTTTATAGAGCTGGCTGTGTCCGCAAAGAGAGTAGTGCCCAACAGATATACTAAGAACACCTGCACTACCTGATCAATAGCTCGAGGAGCGGTAGTCGCTGCCACTTTCTCTAGGGTTTAATGACTCTTAATAGAGTCAATCTAGATAGTATGAGTCCCCTTCATGTCTGGGACCATACAGAGCAACCGCAAAATGTAAGCGAGGTGGTCCGGTGATATCCTGCACAAGCTCGCATCCAAAGGGACAGAATCTCCCACACATAGGATCCCCATGAAGGCAGCAAATGAAATAGGGTCTAGAGTGAACTCACCAAAGGGAAGATGAAAGGTGTGTGTGGTGTCAGACCATCTCTCCACTAGTGTCAGACCATCTCTCCACTAAGGCATGTAAAAATTGGTAGTTAGTCCGCCCCTGAGCATCCAGGAGATCCAAAATAAAATCTGAGAACCCAGTGTCGCGAATACAAGCCTTGATCTCATCTAGGAAGCTGTCATACCAAATTCGGGTGCCACTAAAGTTCCCAGTACCTTTGAAAGTGTAGGAATCATGCTACAAATGAATAGGGAATTAAATTATTGATTATGCACATAAAAGCCTAAATTTTTGCAAAACACTATCACAAAGGTGATCACCTCTATGAGCAGAGTCGATCGCCCCTTCATAGGGGCATCGCCTCCTTCCCAGGAGGCGATCGCCCCCTGAATTTCACCTTAACACTGAAGAGGCGACACCTCCTTCCTAGGAGGCGATAGCCTCATCGATAAGGCAATTGCCTCTACGAAGAGGTGACGCCTCTTCATGTCGGCAATCTGACAATTAAGATTCAACTTTCATGATTTTATACATTTAATTAAGTTTTGTATCAGTTAAAGTGTTAAACATGCATTTATAAACATTAACCTGATGTCATCTTATCATATTTGCAAGAAAAGTGAGTAAATTGATTACTAACCTCTCTTGTAGCTAATCCGTAGAGATGGGATCGCGTATCTGCCAAGAGAGGGATGTCATCCTTAATGCTAAGCCCGAAACTACACAGAGGATGTATTTAAGGAGTAACATGGTCCCATACAGGAAAATTTCGAGTCCGTGCAACGTCCATGGCAGAGAGAACTTGAAAAGTGAAAGGGAAACAGAGTTTGAAAGCAAAAAGTGAAAATAAACCTTTTTAGAAAAAAAGGAAATATTTATTAAAAAGAAAGGGAAGTGGGCCAGACGACTTTACAGCTTGATTGAGATATGAGTATTTTGCCAGATGTGGGTTCCAGGGCTAATGGCCCATTAAGTGTGTATTCCCCAATGGAGGCCCAAAAAAATTAAAAAATCACAAAAATAAAGAATTACTATTCCACTTCTCGGGTGTATCCTAGAATCGACAATGAAGAATTAGAGATTTTCTGATCAAAGTATCAGTGCTAAGAGCGTCTAGTAGGGTTGTATCCCCGAAGTGCGTGTTTCAAGGATGTCCGGTCGAGTTTGAATCCCCGAAGTGCATCTTTCTATTTCAAGGATGTCTGGTTAGGTTTGAATCCCCGAAGTGCATCTTCCTTTTCAAGGATGTCTGGTCGAGTTTGAATCCCCGAAGTGCATCTTCCTTTTTTAGGGATGTCTAGTCGGGTTTGAATCCCCGAAGTGCATTTCCTTCTCTACTGAGTGAAGTTTTGCGTCATGAAGGCTCGGGATTCACAGTCAACTATAATGAGTAACTGATCGGGCCAGGAAAACCCGAAGAATATGGTTACATTTCACCTCTTTGTTTACTGAGTAAAGTTTTATGCTAGAAAGGCTTGTGATTCACGTTCAACTATAATGAGTAACTGATCGGGCCAGGAAAACCCAAGGAACACGATTATGTTTCACCTCTTTTTTTACTGAGTGAAGTTTCGCGTCAGAAAGGCTCGGGATTCACATTCAACTATAATGAGTAACTGATTGGGCTAGAAAAATCTGAGGAACACAGTTACATTTCACCTATTTGTTTACTGAGTGAAGTTTCACATCATAAAGGTTTAGGATTCATGTTCAACTATAATGAGTAACTGATCGGGCTAAGAAAACCCAAGGAACATGGTTACATTTTCATCTTTCTTCACTAGGTGACATCTCGGACACCCCTTAACTATAATGAGTGGTTCATCAGGCCAGAAAAATCCAAGAATCACGGTCATGTTTTGATTTAAAGTTTGACCTCTCGGGTTTGATTTCCCAAGGCTGACGACCCAAGTGAAGTTTACAGGTCAGGTATGTTGTTCTTACTGTTGATATGCATGTTGCTTTTTCAAAAAATTGAATTGATTTCATAAATCTGCTTTTTTTGAAAAACCAAGGGGACAAACTGTGGACACCCTCGATTTGATTGGCTTGCAACGAAAGCCTAATGATGAGACAGTACAAGTTTTGGGTGTAAGAGGGACTCGAAATCTTCTCTAGAATTGACTCGAGAGCTTGAAACTCTAAAATCAAGCCCAAGACCACCCTAGAACTAAGCTCGAATTCTCAAACCCGAGCCTTTCTAGGCTAGGCCTAGGTGAAGAGGCGGTTGCCTCTTCACCCTCGACACCGGTGAGGCAATGCCTCATCAAAGAGGTGGCACCTCTGTGTAACCGACCTCTGCATGCATTTAATGCCATTAATGGTTTCATTAAGTAAAGAAGGACCCACCATATCGCATATCTAGAGGTTTTAAGGTAAAAATAAGACTTTTGGGGCAAAAAAGTGAGCTGGAAAAGAGGGAAATGAAGAAGAATGATGTTCTTTTGTTTGGACTTGATTTTGGGAAATTAGGGAGAAGGAAAGGTGGAAGCTTTAAGTAGAGTTTTTTTGGCTAAAAAAAGGAGAAGAAGAGGTTAACCATTATCAGAAACAAGAGAAAAAAATATTTTTAAAGGAAAAACCAGAAAGAAGAGAAGAAAAGAAAAAAAAGAAGAAAAGAGGAAAAATAGAGATTGAAGCTTAAGAGGAATTTCTTGAGAAGGAAGAGGGAAGCACTTACACTCAACACATCTAAACCAAGCAAACTAAGCTCTGAGGGCTCAATTAGGAGCATCAAACTCATC
>CATIWM010193096.1:0-18151 GCA_949671775.1 Mallotus repandus
GTTGTAACAATAATAAATAAACAAAATTTTCTCCCTTTATATTCTTAAAGAATAAAGATTTTATTTTTTTACTTTAATTTATTTATTAAAATGTCTAACAACTTTTTTTAAAAAAAAAATTATTTGATACTTATTGATCATCAATATGTAACAAGTTTACAATCCTTATGATGTATTTGTAACATCAACAAAAAAAGCCAAAAAAAATAAAAAAATCAATAAACCAAAACAAAAAAAATAAAAACAACAACTGAAATAACAAATCAACAACGATCAACAAAAATTTATGTTGTTGATTTTTTATTATTTTTAAATTATTTTTCATTATTAATGATAAAATTTTTACTTTTATTAGTATTAATGATAAAATAATAATTTTTTTTATATATCTCATAATTTTTATTTTTATTTTTTTTTATTATTTTTAACAAAAATCAACAAATATAAACAAAGACAAACAACAAAAACAATTGAAAAGCAACAACTAAAATAACAAAATCAACAAAAATCAACAAAAGCAACAAAAAATTGTAGTTTTTAATTTTTGTTTATTTGTGTTGATTTTTGTTGTTTGTTGTTTTTTCAATTTTTTGATCTTTAATAATAAAATTAAGATCATAGATATAATTTTTAGTTTTATTAGTATCAATAATAAAAATAATAGTTTATTTGATATATTTCATAATTTTTTGCTATTTTTACTAAAAAATTAATTATTTAATACTATGGGTAATTTTTACTTTAATTAGTTTAATTTCTAAATTCTAAATAATTATGAGAAAAAAATAATTATTGAAGACTATGGGTAATTTTTTGTTTAATTAGATTAATTTTTATATTATAATTAATAGTAAGTTTCAAAATTTAAAAAAAATTGTTATTTAGAATATAAAATTAAATTATTTAAAATATACAAATCGAATAAATACATACAATAAACTTAAATTAAAAAAGACTTCAAGAATAATAAATAAGTAAAAAAGAATTACAAAAAAAAAGTAAAACAAGCGGCAAATGCCAAAGTTTGGGACATTCTTTAAAAAATGTCCCAAAATTTTGACAAAACTTAAAGCAAGAGAAATAAAACTGAGAAAAAAAATTGCCCAGCCATAAACGAAATAATTGACGTTGACTTGGTCATTTGATGAAATTTCCTCTAAATTCATATAGCTTGTACCAGTTTGGCCTAATGCACTTGTACATCAATTGTTGTACTATGGACCTCTATTTATATTGTAATATGGACCAGATTTATTCACATATGCCTTTTTTTTTTTTACGTGAAGTGCTTTCAGAGTTGTGTTTCCATCCACTGTTAACTATGCAAAATACTCAAATGGCCAAGCAAAAACAAAAATGAGCGGGCCATAATACAATTATATGGTAGCTACTATCAGATGCTTGTGTATGTAGAAATTGTGTCATCTTCAACACCTGCTCAAAAGCCCTTAATCTCCTATTACAAAAGCTATATATGATCATAATCAAAATAAGACTGAAGCTGTACACTCTACATGGGGAATTGAATAGTTATAATCATAACAATACTAAACAATGACTATGGCACCTTTCCACGTAATTATATATATATATATATATATATATATATATATATATATAAAAGTTTGGGACATTCTTTAAAAATGTCCCAAAATTTTGACAAAACTGAAAGCAAAAGAAATAAAATTGAGAGAAAAAAAATGCGCCCAACCATAAACAAAATAATTGGAGTTGACTGGGCCATTTGATGAAATTTCCTCTAAATTCATATGGCTTGTACCAGTTTGGCCTAATGCACTGGTACATCAATTGTTATACTATGGACCTCTATTTTTATTGCAATATGGACAAGATCTATTCACATATGCTTTTTTTTAGGTGAAGTGCTTTCAAAGTTGCGTTTCCTAATTATGCAAAATACTCAAATGGCCAAGCAAAAACAAAAATGAGCAGGCCACAATACAATTATATGGCAACTATTGTCAGATGCTTGTGCATGTAAAAATTGTATCATCTTCAACACCGGCTCAAAAGCCCTTAATCTCCTATTACAAAAGCGATATATGATCATACTCAAAATGAGACTGAAGTTGTACACTCTACATGGGGAATTGAATATTTATAATCATAACAGTACCAAACAATGGTTATGGCACCTTCCCACGTAATTATATATATATAGTTCTTTTCAATTTGAAGTGTATAATTAATGAACATGTATGTTGTGTTTAATGAATTTACAATTTTTTATTGATGAACTTATATAAAATAACTAAAGTATTAAAAGTGATGAACATATAGTTAATAACTAATGAACTTTCATGATTTAATCAATGAACTTATATTATTTGACAAATTAACCAATTAATTTTTTATAGTATTAAATTTTAACTTAATATTAATACATTAAATTAATAATATCAATTAATAATATTGTTAAATAATAAACCTTATTATTAAACTTATTAATGTGTAAGGAAATACTAATGAATTTTTAGATGCGCAATTACTAATAAATTTGTAGGTAAATACCAATGAACTTACAGTGCATTCATAGTGAAATTGCATTATTTAATCAATGAATCTATATGTTTTATCTAAATGAAGTTAAACGAGTTAATTAATGAACTTGCACTATTTAATATTAATTTTTTTACATATATATATATATATATATAACCTGTGTTTTGTGAAACATAAAACCCATGTTTTATATACAACAATATACAAAACCAAATCAATCGAGGAAATTAAAGAAAAGGACCGTATGGTCGGTCATCAATTCGTTAGACAAAATTCCATTGGAATGATTTGAGCTCCTATGCTGAAACAACAAGCAAATAAAACACAAGAACACGCAGATCAACTCCTCAGTCTCTAAAAAAAATCCAACAAAATTGAACAAACAAGAGAAAAGAACGGCTAAATGCAAATACTTGATTTCTATACTGCTCGTAAATGGTTATATTAGAAGTATTCTTCACATAACCATTTCCATGAAAGCAGAACTCCCATTGGAACAGGTTGATTATTAGCAGCAATATTTACGACATTATTTTGCAGCGATAAAAAAGTGCATTATTTTTACTTCCCATATGTGCGATGAAGTTTGGTCCATATTACAATATAGGCAGAGTCCATAATATAATTTGCCACTTGCACATCTTTGCTTTGAAGTAATTGAGCCAATGTTGCGCTCATTCTTGAAACAAACTGAATAGCATTCCATACTCTTATTTGTTTTTGATTTTTGATTTTTCTATTCTTAAAATAAAGTATAGAACTAAAAATATTTATTTCTTATTTTTTTTATAAAAAATAGAAAAATAGTTGTCACAACTTTTGGGAAACCTATTAAAATTAGGTAAACAAAATATGATAATAAACAATTGCTTTTCCTTATTGGAAACTGAATATTGTTTACAAAATTAATATATATTTTATTTAATTATTTTATTAAATTATAAATAAAATAATATAATATAAATCATATTTTAAATTATTAAGTATTTTTAACAAAATAGATACTATAAAATATTTAAGTGACTAGTCATCAATCTGCAGCCATTTGATAATATACACATTTTAATATAGTTATTAAGTAATTTTAATAAATTAAAAAGTACAAATTAATCAAATACAAAAGTGAAAGTTTAGAAAGTTATTATAATAATTTTATTTTAATTTTTTTATTAACAATACATATATATTTTTAATATGTGTGGTAATAATAATAATTAAATAAATAAAATAAAAAATATAATATAATTGATAAGTTACACATTTTTAATTATGTTAAATAAAAATAAAAATGAATTTTTAATTAAATAAAATATTGATGTTTTAATTATTAATTAATTAAATTAAAAGACATAATTTCTAATAAAAAAAGAAGAGTAGTATTATATATATATATATATATATATATATATTAAGAGAAAAAGGTAATTAAACAGATTAAAAATAAAATATATTATATTAATTTTATTTCCTTTAATATTTATTGCCATTATTTTTTTAATATAATAGAATTTGTATCGAGAATTATTAAATTGTTATTGGAGTATGCATAGTAGTATTTTAGTTAAGAAAATTTTTAAAATACAATTTTTAATAGTTTAGGAAATATGATTGAATGATTTGAAAAAAAAATAAATACATACTTCATCCGTTCCATTTCAATTGTCTTTTAAAAAAATAAAATTTATTTCACTCCAAATAAAAATTTTTAATTATCAATAAAAATAATTTCTTTTTTTCAATTTTACACACATTTTGAGTTTAGAGTAAGTATTCTATTAGAATAATCGTAATTTACAATAACTTTTATTTTTTTAAAATTTTTTTTAATATTTTAACACAATTTTTTCATATAATTCAACATTCAACTCTTAACGTACACGTGGTGAATTCTAAAAATTCACAATATTTGACTCTTAAAAATATTTTAAAAGTTATTTTATTTTTTTATCCTGCCTTCAACTTCTCTCCTCTTCCTTTTTTTTTTATTATTTTATTTTTTTTATTTTTTTTATTTTTTTTATTTCAGTGCCCGTCCCTTCATCTCTCGTCTTCTTCTTACGTAATCTAACTTCTCTCCTTTTTCTCATTTTGATATTTTTTTTTTGTTAATGTTGATGGTTGATTAGTCTACTGTTTGAGGCGCACGACCATCTCGGCCTTGACGCTTTATCCGCCATCGGTACCGTTGTCCGCCCAGCACCCTTAATCTACATTTGTTTCAGTTTTTTTTCTCATCTTCTTCTTACCTAATCTAACTTCTCTCCTCTGCCTTCTCTTCTTCTTCTCATTTTCATTTTTTTTAATGTTGATGGTGATTAGTCTACTGTTTGAGGCGCACAACCACCTCGACCTTGATGCTTTCTTCACCACCGGTACCGTTGTCTGCCCAGCACCCATAATCTACATTTGTTTCAGTTTTTTTTAGTGCATGCTCTCGATTGTTCCATTGATTTGGATAGTTAGACCATAATTTTTTAAAACGTTTCATTTGATTCTTCGTTTATTAGATTTCACTGAAGCTTTTACCTTGAAATTCTCACTCTATTGCTCTTGGGTATTTAATGTTTAATTATGGTTCCTCTTATGTTGTGTGTATTAATTGATTGAATGTTTAGTTAGATATGAATGTTGCCCTTTTCACTTAGATTGGCAGTTGAAGGATTTTTCTTTAAACAATCACCATTCTCTCCAATCACTGTTCCCTCCATCCCTCATCTTCTTCTTACCCAATCGAATTTCTGTCCTCTGCATTCTCTTTGATTTGAGTTGCATTTTTATTGAAATTAATTCACTAAGGTTTCCTTTTATGGCGCTGTATCAACCCAGTCAAAGCCAAAAACTTTCCAAAGCACAGGTAAGAAACCCATATATCATTATCAATGAATATTTTTCTTTTGCTTGTGCATGGAAATGTGTTAGGAGGTGAGTTTGTTTGTTGGTTTGCTTTGATTTTTATGTATGTGACTTTTGGTAATCTGATTAATGCACGAATGTTGTTTGATGAAATGCCTAAGAGGGATTCTGTGTTGTGGACTGCAATGCTTTCTGGGTATACTCAGAATGGGGAACCAAAGTTGGGTTTGCAAGTTTTTAGAGAGATGGTTTATAATTATGTGGAGGTTAAGCTTGATTGGGCTGTAATGGTGAGTTTGCTTTTGGTTTGTAGTCAATTGGAATGGTTAAAGCATGGTAAGAGTTTTCATGGTTGGTGTGTGGATGGTGAGTTTTTTCGTGGCTTCAAGTATTAACGATGTGGTATTTGCGCATTTAGTCAATGATGCTTGTCATTAATTTATTTAAAATCCATCAGTATAAGGAGAGTGGAAATGGCGGAACCAGAGAGGATTCCAAGAGGCATGGTATTGAAATTTCGGGCTAATGATGAGGAGAAGCCTTCTTCTTCGTCTCCATCGTGCTCTCTATCTGCTGAAGATATCAAAACTAAGTTCAGAGAGGTAGATCTCAGTGTACAAGTGTATTTTCTTTGATTGGAATTAGAATCTCTTCTTATTTGATTGATGATGTTGCAATTGGATTTATTTTTGAATCATTGAAGATTGAATTCTTGCGAAAGAAGAAGAAAAAAAAAAAAAAAAAAAATATATATATATATATATGGATTTTATATATATAGTACGAAGATGGTCTCAGTTCTTTTAGGATGTCTTTCAACATTCTTGTCTTTTTTCCTTCAAAAATTGAAAGAATTAAATTCTAGCAGCTAGGAGCTTTTTCATTTGAATTATTGCTTTTTTTTTCTTTTTTTGAATTTCAAAGGTGTATTGTTTGCAATTGGAGAAGAAAGATATCTCTAAGTTGTGTGCTTCATGTGATCAATTACTTCTTTTTTTTTTTTTAAGAAAAGGGTCCAAGATTTCTTTTTGATTCGTTATCTTTCACGGGTAATTTTTACTCACGGTACTTAGGATTTTGTTATTGTTTCATTATAGTATCTATATTTTAAAATATAACGGTAAACCGTATAACTTTTTATTTTATTATCAATAAAGTACTTAAAATCGATTTTCGGCCGAGCTGATGATGTGGCATGTCACGTGGTGCTGATGTGGCGATACGTGTCACATTTTGGTAATGTGGTGAAACGTGGCGCTGATGTGGCACCACGTGGTTGACACATCATTATAATAAGACTTTCATTAAATGTGAGATATCTTAGTGAGATTTTCGTTTAAAGTTGGGTACCATGAGTGAAATTTTTTAATTTTTATTTTATTTTTTTTGCAATTGGTTTTATTTTTTTAGTCAAATATTAAACAATATAATTTTTAAGTAAAAATTTGTATTTCTAATTTTTATCTCAATTTTAAATATTACTCGTGAGATTAATAAAATTTAAATAGACTTACAACTATAAATTATAAATTATAATAATTCATTGAGATATAAAAATAAAAATTTTTATTTTAGAATTTATAAAATATCAATTATAATTATAATTTTATTATAACCAACAAATTTAAATAAATATTTTATATTTATAGACAAAAAAAATATACAATATTTTAATCTTTCAGATTTTGTATAAGCAATACTTTTAATCCTTTAAAATACTTTAGTTAGTTGTCATTGGCATTTGATGACTCATTCTTTAACTATCAAAGTATGTATTGATTTAATGAAAAAAAATTCCATATGTTTCAAATATTAAACATGAAATGTATTTTTTTTTAAATATAATGATAAGATTATACTAAATAATATAGTAATTTTTAAAATAATTAAAAAATTATTTCAACACAAACTTGATATAAGTGAACGAAAAAAAATTAAATAGCTAAATAATCAAAAACCACTCTCTATAAATATATAAAAATGGTATTTTTAACCTATAGAAAACAAAGAAAATTTAAAATTTTTTTGGGTCATTTTTTAGTGTTAAAATTATTATTCAAATATATTACATTCAACTATAAAATATATATATTAAGTGTTTTATGCGTTATCAATAAAAATATAATATGTTTTCTAAAAAAATAAAAAATAAAAATAATACATAAATATGTATCATGTATTTTATTATTATTAAATTTAATATATTTAGAATAGACAAAAATTTTCTAATATACGAAATTTTCTTAAATGAGTTTCCTAAAATAGATCCCAAAATATAATAAATATAAAATATTTATTTAAGTTTGTTGGTTATAATAAAATTATAATTTTAATTGAATATTTTATAAATTCTAAAATAAAAATTATCATTTTTATATTTCGATAAATTATTATAATTTATATTTTTGCAAGTCTATTTAAATTTGATTAATCTCATGAATATTATTAAAAATTGAGATGAAAATTAAAAATACAAATTTTCTCTTACAAACTATATAGTTCAATATTTGACTACCAAAAAACAAAAACCAATTACACAAACACAAATAAAATAAAATCTAAAAAATTTCACTCATGGTATTCAACTTTTAGTGAAGATTCCGTTACGGTATCTCACATTTAATGATTGTCTCATTATAGTGATGTGTTAGACCACGTCAGCGCCACGCGGCACCACGTCATATGATTGTGCCACGTGGCTCCATATCAGTGCCACGTGGCATACCACATCATCAGCTCGGCCGGAAATCGACTTCAGGTACTTTATTGATAATAAAATGAATGGTTATATGATTTACCGTTACGTTTTGAAATACAGATACGATGATGAAATAATAACCAAACCCTAGATACCGTGAGTGAAAATTACCTTATCTTTTTCACTGTTTTATTTGTAATTTAATTTTACTTAATCAGTTTTTGAGAAAAATTCAAAATTTTTGTAGAAAAAGATTTTTAAAAATATATATTTCCTGTGACTTGTATGTAGCACATGTTGTTAGCGGTAAGCTAATTGGTTGCATTTTCTACTTCTATGGCATCATTTCAATGTCTGCTGGAATTTCCTTTTGGTGCTTATTTTTTCACCTTTTTTTTTTGGATAATGTGCAGGCTCAGTGACAAAGGTCAGAGTATCTGAGCCCAAGAAGAATTGTCACCAGCAACCTGCATGCTAACTCAACATTGATTAATGAGTATGAGTACCTTTCAAGAATTTTAGCGAGGTAAACATGTGCTTCATTTGCTTTTACGAGCCTTTTCTCATTTTTATTTTGGTCAAGGTATGTTATTTTTGTTTTTGCTTGGGTGCTATTATAGTAAATGTTATCTTATCACTTACCAGTTTGGGGAACAAAACTATTCCTGTAGCCCAAAAAAGAAGAAAAAAAAAAACAAATCTGACATGAAATCCATAGTCTACCAGTAATGCCTGTCTCTCTTCAAATGAAAGTTCTTCATCTATATATTAAATATACTTAAATAAAACTCTTCTTAATTATTATTTTTTAATATTTTTTCCTCCTTTTTTTTTGCCCTAATCAGCTTCAGAGTTCTTTCCACGTCTGAAAACACAGATCGAAAGTTCTTTGAAATTTTCTTCTTCTTTAGGTCTTTGGGTTTTAGTCTTTTTTTTAGGAGTTCATCTTTCTTCTTATTTTATGATCGGTTTAGTTTTGTTCTGTTATTTATAAATCAGATATACTTTTTTTTTTTTTTTATGATGATGATTTTTTTATTTAATTCGATTTGTATTTAACTTCCAATTTTATTATTGTTCTGCATTTGTATTCTTTTAAACTGTGTTTGATAAACCAAAATCTTCTCTTCTTTTGTAATTTTAATATCCTCATTACCTTATCTATATCTTTAAACTCTTTTTTTTAAAAACAATTTCACCTAATATAATCATATATATTTATAATTTGTCATATTTGTTTATCTATTTGACCTGCAAAGGATAGAATGCAGTACCTAATGCAAAATTTAATAATGAACTGAATTATTAATGCAGTACCAACTGTTTATAGTAATTTTTTTAGTTTAATTAATTAATTAATATTATATTATAATTATAATTATAATTACATAAATGTTAATTAATTATTATTATATTATTATAATTATCTTTTCAAGAGCATCATGAGAGGCAAGTTTCAATCCCTGCTAATGTCAATTTAAGATATTTTTATGGAAAGTTTTTTTTTTCAGATAAAAGAGAATTTATTAAGCAGAGCTCTCAAGAGCTAAAAGAGGAACAATAAACTCAGGAGGTGAACACCATTCCTGAATAGAGTCCGTGACTAATGCAACCTGAGCACAAACATGAGCTACAAAATTAGTTGATTTACGGACAAACTTGAGATGCATATTCCTAAAGTGCTTTAACAACTAAAAAAAGTCATCAATAACAAGGCCAATAGGAGAACAAACACTAGGATTCCTAATGGCTTGGACCACCTGCAAACAATCTGATTCAACAAGACAATCATTAAAGTTAAGAGATTGCAACCAACTCAATGCTTCCTTGATACTAAAAGCCTCTGCTTCATAAAGGGCGAGCGAGAAACAAAACTTCTGAGCTCTGCCACGAACAAAATGACCATGTTGGTCCCGTATAACACCACTAAAACCCACAAAATAATGCTGAATTGAGACCGCTGCATCAACGTTTAATTTCCACATATGAGAAGAGGGACAAGTCCAGACCAGATCTCCTTCATTTGACACGGCCGATAACTAATTAAACAAAGAAGACACCTGAGCATTTTGCCAATTAGAAAGGGAATGGCCAACTCTATTAAGAACCTGAGCAGAAGACAGCGAAACTCCTTTCCATAACTTGTCATTCCTATGAATCCATAAACCATAACACACAGAGGCAAACAAAGATGCATCATCTAGTGAGAACCGAGTGAACAAAACTTCAAGAATACTCAGAAAAGACAGATTAACATCAACAGTCACATCTAATCCAATCCTACTCCAACAATCCAGGGCAAAAGAACATGAAAACAGAATATGCGCTGAAGTTTCAAGATAAAAACCACACACCAGACAACTAATATCAACAAATACATGTGAAAATGCCCTAGAGGGGGGGGGGGGGGGGGTGAATAGGGCTATCGAACAAAAATCAAAACTCAAAAATAAATAAACAAAAAATGAAAGAATGTTGAGAAGGAAGAATGATGAACACAAGAATTTAAGAAGTTTAGATTCTCAACAGTCCTACGTCTCCACTTAACTTATCCCCAAGTTAGGATTTTGAATCGCCACAATCTATTTCCCTAGATTGATTTTTACAACTTGAGTTTTAGGCTCAACTCAAACCTTACAACTTGAGTTTTCAAGGCTTACTCAAAAACCGATTCACAAGTGTTTTGAAGGCTTACACTAAAACCAAATTTCCAAGTATTTTGATGGCTAAACACTTAAACCAATTCCTTTAGAATAGAACCTCACTTCCCCTTTTCTAAACCCAGAAAATAGAAGAACAAGAATTTCTATTCTAACACTCACCAACTCTCACAAGAGTTATACAAACATAAAATGAATTTGAAGAGAGTTTTAAGAGCTTAATTGAATGCTTGAGAATATGTAATTAATAAATAAGTTTCTTAACCTCTAAGTGATCTTCAGAGGTTGTATTTATAGTTGAGCAATTCAATTATAGCTGTTAGAAATAATAATTTTGTTTCCAACAAATCCAAACTTCATTTGAATCAAATTTGAACTTTTGAGCTATAAAAACTATGGTGGTGATCACATTGATCCCGGTCTGGATATTCAAAAATATATCCGTTATAGCAGTTATATTTGAAGCCTGCACTGGTCCCGATCATAACCATATTGATCCCGGTCATGACATTGGCTTGGGATATGTTCTAGAAGATTTCTTCAATTTGGTGCAATTTTGGTCCCGGTCGGTATCATGACTTTTAGCCATTGAAGACGATCGAATCAAACTAGACTTTCTCCATGAAAGTTGTAGGTATTTGTCTTAGCTTTCCATATCACTTTTAATCATCTCATTTGAACCTCTGTAGCTCAAGATATTGTTGATATACTAAGAGTTGCTCAATTCAAAATGAAAACTGCATGTGGTGATTTTAACTGAAGATTTTCAGACCCAAATGAATTGGGATTTTGACAAGTAAGATCAATTCAGAAAGCTTGTGATGTTTAATTCAAATGTTAAGAAGACAACTTTCTCATTATAAAGGTCTAAGAATTCCAAAATCCTCCTGGAATCTCGAAGGTCGATTTAGCCCAAAAGCATGCTTAATTTCATTTTGATTTCCATGATAGTCCTAGGTTATACACACTTAAAAAAATATATTAAATGCTCAAAATCAAGTTTGTTTAGATCAAAATTAAAATTGATTATTGCTAAGGTCAACAACATGTTTAAAACGCAGAACAAATCTAGTTGGCAAATTTTCACTAGCACACCGCCACAAAAAGTTCTTAATTTTCCCAAGAACTTTTAATTTCCAAATAATAGGCCAAACAATAGATGGATTATCATTAGCCAAACCTGAAATAAGTTCATAGCAACTACGAACAGAAAAACCACCACTTACCTCAGAACTCCAAAACCAGCTATCACCACAAATACGAGAAGTAAGAGGAATTTGAAGAATAAATGATGCATCTATAGGAGAGAATAAATCCCGAACAAGGTCACTATCCCACCTCCTTAAACCTGGGAAAAACAGACTATTAACCATAGCTTGGGCCAGACCATCAAGATAAGGAGGTGAAATGTAACCAGACATAGATGTAAACAGGCAGGGGTCTCCCCAAATTAGCGTGCTCTTACCATCACCCAACCTCCTCCGCACACCAGAATGAAGGATTTGCTATAAATAACTTAGAATGCTGCCTACTTTTGACTCCAAGAAACTTAAAGACTTGAAATACTTAGCCTTGAACACTCGAGTGACTAGAGATGAAGGTTGATCCAGAAACTTCCAAGTCTGCTCAGTTAACATTGCAAAATTGAAAGAGTGCATATTCTTAAAACCTAAACTACCAATTTTTTTTTTGGTTTACACATCCTATCCTAAGCCAACCAACGAATGCCTTTCGAACCACCACTACCACCCCACCAGAACTTATTTAACATCTTTTCAATCTCCAGACATAAAGTACTAGGAAGAAGAAAAACTTGCGTAATGTAGTTAGGAAGAGATTGAGCAACACTCTTTAACAAAATTTCCTTCCCACAATAAGACAACTTCTTAGAATGCCAACAATTCAACCTATGCCACACTCTGTCCTTAATATACTTGAAAACCTCTCTTTTATTTCTACCCACCACGATAGGCATACCAAGGTAAAGGCCATGATTTTGAACCTTAAGAATAGAAAATAAATCAACTAAATCTGCATGGGTCCTGTAATAAACATTCTTACTAAATAAAATAGAAGATTTAGCAAGATTTATAGATTAACCCGAAGCCTCTTCAAATAATTTCAAACAATGTCTGATAACATCACTTTCATGAACAGTTGCTTGGAAGAATAAGAAGTTATCATCCACAAAGAAAAGATGACTGATAAAAGGATAATTCTTAGAGATGCGATAGCCATGAATTAAATTATGATCTTTATACTTCCTTAACAGTGCACTTAAACCTTCAGCACGGAGGATAAAAAGATAGGGCGAAAGAGGGTCGCCCTGTCTTAAACCTCTATCTGGAATAACCTAAACCACATCATCCCCATTATGTTTAATTGTATAAGCAACAAAAGAAACACAAAAAATAATTTTATCAACCCAACTCACCGCCAAACCCATCTGAATCATAACCTGCCTTAAAAAATCCTAATCTAACTTATCATAAGCCTTCAATAAATCCAATTTCAAAGCAGCCACTCCTCTATGCCCTCGCCTTCATTTTTTGAACGAGTGTAAGATTTCAATAGCCAGCATGATATTGTCAGTAATACATCTCCTTTTCACAAATGCACCTTGAGATTCAGAAATTAAACAAGGAAGAATATATTGAAGGCGATGAGCAAGTACCTTAGAGAGAATTTTATAAGATACATTGCACAATGAAATCGGACGCAAATCACCCATAGTTTCTACTGACTTCTTTTCGAGATCAAAACTATTGAAGTCTCATTGAACTGAGTTAGAAAAGAACCACTCAACATAAACAAATCACAAAACTTAGTAATGTCATCTCCCAAAATGGACCAAAATTGCTGATAAAAACACGGATTCAGACCATCTGGGCCATGGGCTTTATCCGGATGCATACTGAAAATCATAGAACGAACCTTATAGGAAGAGATCAGACAAAGTAAAAGGTCATTCTGAGCTTGAGTAACAGATGGAACAACACAATCCAAAATCTCAAAAAAAAATAGGGACAGATGATTTAAAGATAGTAGAGAAATAGTCAATAATGACATTATGAACTCGCCGAAGGTCATGCTGCCATACACCCGATGAATCCTTAATACATTGAAAAGCATTATGCCTTTTAAACCAAATAGCAAAAGCATGGCAGAATTTAGTATTTGAATCTCCATCTCTAAGCCAAAATTGCTTAGCGTGTTGTTTTCAGAACAACTTCTGATGAGCTAAAAGGTCATCATACTTCCTTTGAGCTTCCATAAAAACAGAAACACCATCACTATCAACATGAGAACACAATTTCTGCAGATTCTTATAACAGCTGTCCAAATCTTTTTTGAAATTATGGGTATAAGAACCACCCCATTGAGCCAACATTTTCGCACAGCGTTGGAGCTTAAGATTAAAAGGAAGAGAACTAAAAACATTCCAACATTGCAATACCATTTGACGACAATCATCCATAAAACCCTATGAATTTTTGAATTTAAACTGGCGGCGCTTCTTAAAACACTCAAACCTCAGGAAAACAAGCAAAAGGGGCAGATGATCTGATGTAGAGACATCCATAACCTTAATAACAACAGCATCAAAAAACTTAAACCAACCATCAGTAACAAATCCCTAATCTAGTTTCTCTTGGATCCAATTGAGGGAACCATGAGATCGCTCCCAAGTAAAAAAATAACCCAAAGAAATAACCTCAGACAAACCATAATCTGAAACCGTATCTCTAAATCTAGCCATAACCCACTCCGGGTAAGGGGCACCACCACTCTTCTCGGAATTAGATGGAAGGTCGTTAAAATCACCTAGAACACACTAAGGGAGGTCACAAGCAAAAGCTAAAGAAAGAAGAATAGCCTGAGAATCAGCACGATGGGCTCTATCAGGGATGTCATAAAAATCAGTAAGCCTCCACACACTACCTTCCGGAGAAGATAAATGAGAATCAAACTGGACTGAAGAATATCCACTACTAAACCATCCCTCCGACATAAAACAAGCCCACCACTCCTGCCCATACAATCCATAACTTCAAAAAAATCAAAACCTAATTGTTTAACTATACTAGAAACTTTATCACACTTGGCCATAGTCTCACTTAAAAATAAAAGTCTGAGCCTAGTCCGAAAGACAAGGTCCTTAAGAAAATGAATTACCCATGGGTTGGCCAGCCCACGACAATTCCTGGCCAAAATACTCATTGTAATAGGCGGGTCTGATCAACAGGTCCCACCTCTGGTCCAAAAGAAGAATCATCATCAACAAACATTTTCTCAAGCCCATCACTTAAAACAGAATTATCCACGGGCCTACCATCATCCAAAAAGTTAGTGTCAGACTTCCTTCTTTGTTTAAAATCTGACACTATCACAACACCCTTATCAGGATTTGAATTTGAACATGAACTGCCAGGGATAACTGCATCCTTGTTGACAGTATTCACATTAGTAACAAATAAATTCCCCGTTTGATTTAGGGGATTATCCCGAATCTTCCAAGATTTATCAACATGGGAATCACCAGCATGAAGAGCAGCATCGTTCACGTTACCCGCCGGAGATACCTGTGAAAGATTTGGCACAGATAATAGCTCATCCTCCGAACGTAACTAGCATTCTCCAACTTGAGACTGTGGACGATGAAGAGGAGCTCTAAACTAGCTTCCATAGGATTTCTGAATAGCACCACCATCAGCTTGAAAAAGCTTCTCAAAAAATCTGTCAAAATGTCCCAATAATCCACAGATAAAACAGAACGTAGGTAAATGCTCAAACTTGAAATCAACCCAAAACCAATCTCCACCAGCTTGCTTGATTTTCATTTTCGACTTCAAAGGCTTAGAGATATCAACACAAACTCTCACACGAACATAAGTATGCCAAATGTTAGTAAAATTTTCAACATCCGATATAATAAATGAACTAGTAAAATTCTTAATATGTTGAATCACCTTCTCAAAACGAAAGCTAGCCGGCAAATGGTGAACTTGAACCCAAAAATCTACATGAGAAAACTCCAACGAACCAAAAGGAATAGCAACATTATTCTCCTTCAACATTAATAAATGTTGCTCAAAAGACCAAGGACCAGATTCAACCACTCTAGCCATATCCAAAGCATGCAAGAATTGAAAAAGATAAACACGATCACCCATATCTTTTATAATAATGCCCCTAATAGGTCTCCATATCGAAGCACGCGTATTCTTTATTGCATTAAAGTTAATTGGATGATCAGTAGGGAACCTCCCAACAAGACACAACTGAACATTTGGAGATGACTTCACCAACTCTTTACCACCAAGAACCAAACCATCATCATCCTTAACAAAATCTTCTTCTTCAAAAGATAAATCCATGTACTGAGAAATCAGATGATTTGCCATTATACTCACAAACAAAAAGAAATAATGAAACACCACAAAAAACTAGAGAAAACAAGATTCAATGGTGAAAGAAATGAAAAGGGCGAGAAGATTGAAAGAGAGAAGCAAAAGGAAGAAAAGAAATGAAAAATAAGGGAACAACTTGTCAAAATGACAAGACAACAAAACTTATCATTTTAACAAGACTGGTTAAAGTTGAGAGCATTTTAACTGTCATATTTTTCTTTTTTTGTATTTTTTCTTAGTATTTTATGGAAGTTAAATTATATATTTTTTCTTCTTTTTTTTTGGGAATGCAAGAAAAATTGGAGGCCTTTTCTGTAACAAAATCAATCTCATGTTTAAGCTTTACATTTAAGTAGTGAATGTAAAGCATACTACACCAAGATTTTCATATGAAGATCAATATATAGCCATTCTATCAATAACATTTTAATTAAAAGTTAAAACCATCATACACGAAGGAAGTTGTTTACCTGCTCTGAACCTGCCTTATTTCTTTTGCACTCTTCAACTCGAAAAAATGACAACAATTGCTGATAAGATTGTTCCAATGTCTTCAAATAATTTAATTTTGAATAAGGTTGGTGGAAGGGTAATAACGGCAACTGCATTTACGGACCATAGCATCATGCATTTCACAGATTCTTAGTTGTATAAAGAAGAAAGAAGCAATTGGTACTCTGTTTACAGAACTATAAGCAACATGGAAATCTAAAAGTGAATGTAGTAAACATGGAAAAAATGAAAAAACACTGCAGCATCCTACCCTGTATTTGCAAAGCATTAACATATTTTGAGCTCTTTTTGGCCATCAGAATCAGTTACAGATCTTGATAGGCTTTGGCTCTAAACCAAATAGACCTCAACAGTTTGAAGATGGTTTACCTATAAATCATTATATCTTTAATTCTTTTCCTTTCTTTCTTTTTTCTTTCATCTCTTATATTTTCATCTATGCTATGGCGCAGGTAAGTGACTTGATAAATTGTGGTGTGTATGCATTTAGACCATATATACTTTACAGCCATCAAAAGTAAGACAGAGGTCAGATACGCATACTAAATTGATAGGGTACTCATCAGTTAGAACTTTTTGGATTACTATCTGTAGACGGCGGAGTTTAGCGCGCGTCCATATTTATTGCAATCATGACACTGTTTGAGCTCATGGCTCTAAGGAACACACTAACCATTATCACAAAGACACGGCGTGGAGATGGGGAGTCGCCACCTAGGGTAATAACTGAGACAAATTGAAGGTTATGATAACTCGATTCTCTAATACAAGCTAGCACCACAACTAGGAGTTATGGGTATGGAATACCAACTTCTTTTAGTCTCATGTTCATTTAGAATTAGTTTATGAATTACTATCTTATCCTCTAATTACATAAAATTTCATATAAACCCTAATTAAACATCCATCAATCCCAAAGGCAACAATCATGAAAAAGTATATAAAAAATGCATTTATACAAAACACATTCAACCCTAAGTTAGTATAATCTACATATTTTTAAAGTGTCCTAAGTTTACATATTTTAATTTACAAATGGGCCTAAAGCTAATGGACATAATTCCTATTTAATTTTATTTAAATGAGCCTAAGTCTATTTATTTTATTTCTAAAATGGGTTTAAGTTTACAAATTATGAAAAAGGACCTTAATTAGTGGACCTAATTCTACATATTTTAATTTAATATGATCTTATTTCTACAAATTATGAAAAAAGAGTTAAGTTAATGGGCTAACTCTAAATTAAATTAAATTAATTTAAGTGGGCTTATGTCTAAATTAACTAAGTGGGCCTAAATTATCTTTAACCTAAGAATCTAAATTTAATTACGGGTCTAAAAATCAAATTAGTTAATTAAACCTTAATCCTAATTAAATTAGTAAACCTATTAGATAAAGTGAATCTAATTAATTAGCCTAAGATCTAAAATTATGAGCTTAAACACAAACAAACATAAAAACATGAAAATTAATAAAATAAACATAAAAATAAT
>CATIWM010193097.1:0-10953 GCA_949671775.1 Mallotus repandus
GCCACATTTGGCTGGGAAGATGACATAAAACCTAGACAAGTTGATGATATAGTCACATCCACTAATTCTTAGACTTAAAATTCCAATTTTACAAAATATTATGATTTTACATTTCAAAATTTCATTGAAAATATAATTAAAATTTTTTAAAAAATTAATCTTTTTTTTATGCTGCTTCAGTTTTTTTGAACATATTTATATTTTTATCTAAGTATTTAGATAAGAATATGAAGTGCATTATTTATTATTTATTATTTATAAATTCATGTATAGCTATGAATATAAATCGAAGACCAAGTTATATGCATGCACATCAGAGAGGAGGGATCGTGACTAGGGATGTAATCGAGCCGAGCTGAGATGAGTTTTGGCTAGCTCAAGCTTGGCTCGTTTATAATCGAATCGAGTTTTAGCCGAATTCATCATCCCATTTAGTGTTCACGAGCTATTCGCGCTCCTTAAACGAACCTAATTGAACCTACAAAAATTTTAAAAAATATATACTATATATTAAAATTATACATTAAAAATAAATTATAATATATTTAATAAAAATTATAATTTTATTCAAATAATATTTTTTTAAAATATTTTTTACAACACAAATTTATATATTATATATACAAAATCAAAATACTAAACATTAAAATTACGAGCTGCCTCACAAACTTCTGTTCGAGAGCTTTACGAATCGAATTTTGTATAGCTTGATTTCAACTTATTTATTAAACAAACTTTAATATACGAGCTCGGACAAACTCTTATCGAGTTAAACACCTAGCTGCTCGCGAACGATTCGGCTCGTTTACACTCCTAATCATGACTGTCTCGTAGTAATTAGGTGAAGGAAGAGGAGTATAATGTTAAGGAGAGAAAGGTGGCTCTTGTTAGAATCCATAGCTATCAATTAGCTGCAGCTGTGGGTTTGTTTCTTTCTTTTTTTTTTTTTCCTTTAACTATGACAACAAAAGCACACACTTCTGAATTTATAGTGGTCTCAAGATCATAAAGTCCATTAATTAATATAATTTGAAGGATAATGTTTGTTGCAGTGAGGAGGAACTTCAACACCACGTCGCTCTTCGCGATAATTTATTTTAATATCCTTAATTTTTTTATAATTATATTATTAAAAAATAAAAAATTATTTATAAACTATTGATATTTAAATTATTATCCTATAAATTTACCTAATTTATTTTAAATTTTAAATTTTATCAATTTAATTAATTATTAAAAAAATTAAAATTTTAAAAATAAATTTTAATTAATATTAGAGACAATTTTAGAATTGCTCCTAAAATTTTTTTATTCTGTAGCAGCGGCAATGCAGGTATCACTAACCTAATTTAAATACATTGTTTTCTCAATACTTATAATTAAGTCATTCATATTATTTTATCATGGATGGTTCAAATTTTGCTAAAAAAAAGGTTCAAATAAAAATGTATATTAAATAATGAATTATTACCAATTAAATTAGCAAATTAATATGATCTTAAAAAAATTACCTATATTAACAAAAAAAAAAGACCTATAATTTGAGAGACATAAAAAAAGTCAGCCTATAATTTTAGTACATAAAAAGTATAAAGAAAAAAAAATTAAAAGACTTTAAGATTTCAATGATAATTTAGTTTAGCATAAGAAATAATCTACTTAACTTAAAATAAGAAGATTACTTTTTTTATATGTCCAAAAATATTTTGACCTTTTTTAATAAAAAATTTTTAAAATATATATCAGGGGGGATTAAGTTGGTAATTTCATTTTTCATATAATATTACTAATAATACCAAGAGTTGACAATTCATTAGTCGATGTTAAAAATAAAAACTGATGTTTTTTTTAAAAAAAACTTGAACTCAATCAAAGTGCACGAGTATCTAAATAGGATTGATCCACGCTGCACATTTTGATGAATTCACCAAGTGTGATATGCTCCTAAATAACTTATGTGAGTGCTTTAATAGTTATATACTAGATGCCGGGTTCAAGGGAATTGTTACTATGAATGAAATGATTAGAACTAAGTTGATGAAAAAAATTCATGTGGAGCGAGATGCAATGAAGAAGTATAAGAGTGTCTACTGCCCTAAAATAATGAAGAAATTGGAAAAAGCTAATAAGGGTAGTTTTTTTGTATGCAACTAACTGAATGGAATGGGAGAGACAAATATGAGGTTGTAGGACCTGAGGGGCAGTTTGTAGTTGATATCAATTGTAGGAGCTGCACTTGTAGAAGATGGCAGCTGACTGGAATTCCATGTGTCCATGGAGTTTCTGCTCTAAACTATAACAATGAGAATCCAGAAAGTTACCTTGATGATTGCTATAAAGTTTCAACTTTCTTGAAAACATATAGCCAAGTGATCAATCCCACAAGAGGTCAAGAAATGCAGCCTATAAGTGATCTTCCTAAAATTTTACCCTTAGAGCCACGGATTAGAAAGAAGGGTATGAGAGCTAAAATAAGGAGAAAAGATGCTAACGAGAACTGTTATAAAAGGAAGCTAACAGCATAAAAAATAGTAAGGTGACTAAGAAAGGAGCTATTATAACCTGCACTATCTGTGGCACTGAAAGTCACAATAGAAGGTTTCATGGGAAGAATGTTAAAAGTGAATCAACCTCACATCCTAAAGTAAGTTTGCAAGTTGTTATTTTTATTAATTTTTTCAAATATATTTGGGCTAAAGTATAATGAAGTTCCTATACATTATTTTTCCAGGTAAGGAGAGGCTTGGATGTTGGGGAGTCAAGTGGAACATAACCTCAAAGCACACCTTACACAGTTCAGTGGATGTTTAATGTAGGTGTAGTTCATTGTAACATGTTGTAAAATTTATATTTATGTTGGATATTAATGCAATTACCTGTATTCGTGTGTTTTAATATCAGGGAAGTAGTAGAACTTCAAACACTCAAAGGGAAGACATATTCTCTGTCCCACTTACAGATCCACGGTCTGAACATCCTATTTCTGAAAATCAACAATTGGAGATCCCAGTTGAAACTTTCACATTTGAAGAGCATTCATCTCAGCTTGGTGAAGATTTCACACTTGAAGAGCCTACATCTCAGTTTGGTGAAGATTGGACACTTGAAGAGCATGCATCTCAGGTTATGTATACAAACTTTCTTTCAATAATGTTTTAATATAACTAACCTTCATCTAACTATAATTTTGCATTATAATTTATAGGTCATTAACATAACACCACAACAGGCATGTGACATAATAGCAAGTAGTAAGAAATTCAAAAGATTAGGAGACCTAGAAGATGTGGAGCAGCCTGCAGGGAGGTTTGGGGCCACTTTCAAATCTAACAGACTTGAGATGAAGCAACGAATTCCAAGCACCTTCAATGGTACATCTGCATCACCTTCTAAGGCAGCATCTGTAGCACCTGCTTAAGGATCATCTGCAGCACCTTCTAAGGCAGCATCTGCAGTATCTTCTACAAAGGGAAAACAACCTGCTGTTAAGGGAAGACCCCCAAAAATTTCAGCTAAAGGATAGCAACAAGTTGTAACACAACCTCCATCAGCTAACACAAGAAGATCTGCAGCTTTAAGGATTGGATCTTCTCAGTCTTCGGTTCAATAATCTAATCTACAAGGTGAAAACCCTAAGGAGGCGGCGGCTTTAGCAAATTCTCCTCAACAAAAAAAGAAGGCAGGGATGCCTCCTGGAGTCTCTGAATATGCAAGCTGGTAGATGATAAGATTTAAAGATGCAACTTTTTTTTAACATGTTGGTAAAAAGTTGGATAATGGTGTTAGTGGACTGTCCAGTATTGAACACATGAATCATGCATCATATGTGATGTTGAATGCAGTATTGACTACTTGTTTATTCTCTTTTGGTTACTTTAATACAAAGAATCTAGTGCATTGGATGCCAAGCTTTGTTTTTTTTATTGCTATTTGTACTGGTTCAAGCAGTTTTTTATATGTTGGATAGGACAAATATCTTGTGTTGCTCAATTTACAGGTCCTGCATAAGTGGTTTTCCATTGCCACTCTGTTCTTGTTTGAATAAAATGATTATTAAGCTAAAGGAAAGATTTACAATATTAAAAAATATCAAAAAAACACATGCTTCATTTAACATTGTTAATTTGCTTACGAATACACCTACAGACATCAACCAAAATACATTCAACTACTTGCTTACATCCACAAACCCCACCACATCACTTTCGGTGCCTTCACTTACAACACCGCACACCAACCATAAAAGTTAATTTTTAGCTACTCCTACACCAATTATACAACCCGCATCCTGAGACATCAACAAACCCACACTCAACTCAGGGCACTCATCCTCCCAATTACAAACCCAAAATACAAGATACACACTATTTTCTTTCTTGTTGGCCCTCGGTTTGATTTTCCTTTCCCTTGACGATTTTTTGCAGCAAACCAACAATAACAAGTCGAGCTCGATTAGGTATAGGATCATCATACCATTGAAAGAAATCATAGATGCCATTCATCTACAGAAGAATAAAAACAAAACAAAACATATCAACTGAATTGCATCTAGTGCGCATATCTTTTTTTAAAAACCTCAACTGTCATTATTTGTAAACAAAAATTTTCATTTCAACTCACCCATATCTCTGACACCCAAAGAAATGCCTCCCAGGATTCATCTCAGTCCAAGACGTCCTCAACATCGCTGTTTGTTGGCACCCACACCTTAGCACTAATATGTGCTCCTCTTTTTCCTTTTATGTCGATGAACAACTGAGTTATAAGGGATTTCATAGAGAGACGTTGATATTTGATGGATTTTGAAGGCGATGTTTGGGAGGTTCAATTTCGTGAATTAGAGCTTTTGGGTGAAAGAGGGGTGTACTGGCATTAATTAGTTTTGAGGGTTAAAAGATAAATGGTAAAATAGTGTTTTTACATTTGAATTGGAGTCAAGTCCCACCATGATGATGTGGAATCCACGTGTACAAAATCACCTGACTGTGCTTTGGTGATGTGGTGAATATTTTCAGAATATTTACTTGTCGGCTGCCACATTAGTATATTGTCACCAGATCAGTGGCGGATGGTACTTAAATCTAAGTTTGATACCTGAAAAGAAATTAATTAAATTTTAGTACTCACAATAAAATAAGTGGAAAGTTAAAAACCATCAGTACAATTAACTCGCAGATGGATTCTAGAAAATGTTTGACTCCGTGTATGGAAAAAAAATAAAAGAAAGAACCATTTTATCTAATCTATTTTTTATCATTAGATATACAATAACATAGAGTACAAGGAAACTTTTGTTAATTTCTGCTGTGATTGCGCTGATTTAATCAAAGGCACTATACTACAACAATCCAACGTTTAATTTACATGGAACAAAGAAAAAAAAATTATTTTTTAATAATTTAAATTTATTTAAACATTTCAGGAGAAGGTGTGATGGTATAATTCAAGTGAGCATCACACGTCAATTAATGAAATTTATTAAATTTTTTTTAAAAATTTTAAGTCGGTGAGACAATGCTTCACCGTCTCACGCACCCATGAAAAGAAATTCAAACTCATTTGGGTGAAATAAAATATTTTAATATATATCATATTTATATAACAAGTATCATTTTACAGTTCTAAGAAAAAATTAAAGTATCAACATCTTAAAAAAATAACTATAACAATATATAAAGTTTTGAGAAGAAAATGAAAAAAAAAAAAAAAAAGAGAGTTTAGAATGTTTCCGTGTTTGAAAAAGTTAGTACAAGTTGCATGAAAGGGTTAAAAGAAAAAAGAAAAAAAGGTCAAATTGGACTCTCAATTTTGGGCCAAATATTAATTTGGATATTATTATTTTTTGAATAAATTTATTATGAGGTCTTGAATTTTGACACTTTTATCTATTAAACCCCTCAATTTTTATTATATTTTATTAAGCTTTCAATCTTTTATTTTCGCATAGATTAAGGACAAATTAGATTGAAATAATGAAATTGAGCAACAATTCAGGTTCCTGTTGCTAAATATGTTGTTATGAAAAGTTTAGAGATACATTTTGTGAAGAATGAAAGAAAAAAGGTGAGGGCAAGGTATAAGGAAAAATGTCCATGAAGGTTATATGCTTCAATTGGTAATTCTAATGACACATTCACTGTTAAAATTTACCACCGACATGATAATTTTGGTAGAATAAATAGAACTTATTTCACAATCTCATTATTTTAGTCTAATTTGTCCTTAATCTAATCGAAAATAAAATATTGGAAGCTTAATGAAATATAACAAAAATTAAGGGGTTCAATAGAATAAAGTGTCAAAATTCAGAGGCCTCATGATAAATTTATCCTTATTTTTTTTATTCTTAAATGGGCCTTAATATTTCAAAAATGGTCCAATTATAACCA
This sequence comes from Mallotus repandus, assembly GCA_949671775.1. Taxonomy (NCBI): domain Eukaryota; kingdom Viridiplantae; phylum Streptophyta; class Magnoliopsida; order Malpighiales; family Euphorbiaceae; genus Mallotus; species Mallotus repandus. The sequence continues at coordinate 6,390 of CATIWM010193097.1, forward strand.
TATGTTAATAGCAGTTAAAAAAATTGACGTGGCAAAAATATCCGTTAAATGGTGTTAGGTGGTATGTGGGACCCACCTCTTATGTTGAATCATGTTAGCCAACACATCCCCTCTGTCCCTTGCATTTACAATTGTCTTCCTACCTACCTTACGCTTTGTCCCTTCTCCTTCCCTTGTTTACACCTCTCCCAAACAGAGGATTGTTCTCAAACTCATTTTTTTTCCTTCTCTTTCATTTGTTAAAAGATCGCAAGTAAGCATGTAATGATCAAAAGCACTCACTTACAGTACTATATCAATCTCTACTTGTGCCCAAAAACAAATCATATAACAACCACCATGAAACTAAACCAAAATAATTATTTGCTATCAAAGCAATTACAAGAAGACTAATAACAATAAACTAAAAAATTTTTCACCTGCATTTCTGAATAACCATCAATGTTCCTCCAATTCAATTTTAATGATGCCCACTCCATTGAGTCTTCCGTCTGCGATTCTATATTCACCACTAATGCCTCAAATGTACTCAATTCATTTTCCAGTGATGGAAATTCTTCAATGAAGAACCTCTTTGGACGAAGGCAATCATTTATACCCCTAGAAAAGCTAAGGGTATTCAGCCCTGGTCTTCTTTAGCAGCTTTACCCTGAACGTTGAACCATCACCACTACCATTTTTATTTCTCAACCGCGTTTTCACTCTTTGGTCGTGTTCATTTAGCTCCCTCCAATCTAAAAACTTATGCTCAGGAAAAGTGCACCAAAATCCATAGACAAACGCCTCCATAAATGGAGGAGGCCTCACTCTAAGATGAAAAAAATCAGCAGCCATCATTCACCCTGGTGAGTCTTCTTCAATCATTTTTCTTCACCATTACCTCTTCAAAAAACCATTTCCACATCCTCAATCGCACCTCTTCATATTGACCCAGACCCACCTGATATCTCCTCTTAACTTCTCTCAATTTTTTCACTTCCCAATTGGCAATCGATGCAAAAGGCAACAACAATAGGAGGTAGCGTTGTTTGTGGGAGGCAACGATGGTAATTGCTTGAGAAGAGAGGTAGTGCTGGTTGTTCGGAGAAGAGATGCATCGCTGTAATATGAAAGAGAAGAGGCAATGGTGTTCGCTGGGAGAGGAGTGGTTGCAGTTCCGGCGGTGAACTGGGTTTTTTAAGACGATTTGTTCTTGGGTCGACTTCTGATGCTCCTTCTAGTTTAATGGCAGTAATAGACCGGAGATTTGATGTTGCCTGTTTCAAGCAAGAAGCGTTTAAAAAGAGAGTCTAAGTCACGTTCGAGAGCTTTGTTTCTAGGAGCAAAGATGGTGATGTTGTGTCTGCCAATAGTTTGTCCAAGTGTTTAAAGGAGCCGCGGCGGTAGCTATCAATGAAAGTTTTTTTTATCTTTTATTTTAATGATCCATTTTTAATTTAAAATCATTTAATCATCAAGACAATGGGCCCATAAATCTACATAAGCTAAAGTTAACATGCGTTTGAAACTCTATTAGCTGAAAGTCTAATTTTCACCATTTTGAAAACATAAATGTCCAATTGGGAACAAAAACAATATTAATGTCCAATGTAAAATTTGACCCAAAGTTGAAGGTCAATTTGACCTTTTTCCCAAGAAAAAATTATTAAATTTAGACGTAATTACTGTTAGCTCCTTGATTTTATCATATTGTATTATTTGACTCCTAAGTATTTAGGATTTTAATAAAAACATTCTTTTATGTTTTGTTTTTATTTTGCTTTATTTTTTTTAATATATTTTGTAGGTAATAAGTCCTAAGTTCACATGATTGTTGAATGTAGACTATTTATGTATGAAATTAGAAAATTAAAAAAAAAATCTTAATGAGGTAGTTGCAGAATCTAAATCTTAAGCCAATTGGTTGTGATATTCTTCAGCAAATTCCTCATGGTCTTTTAGATAAACTTAGACAAGATGTTTTAGGTGTTTCTACCCCTAGACTCTCTGCTTTGTAACTGTTCAGGCTTATGCCTCTTTCTCACGAAAAAAAAAAAGATGGAAAAAAAAAAACAAAAAAGCAACTTTATTTGCTAGTGAAGATTGCCCTATTTCATATCTAAATAATGTTCAATCATTTTTTTCTACTTTGCTTCACTTCGGTTTTTTTTTTTTTTAATTTCAAACGAAATGCTAAGAGGTAATGCAATAGTCAATTTAAGTGGTTTTGATTTCCATTCTAGTAATTCAAATAGGGGATTTTTGCAATATTCAGTCCCTATTTCACTATAATAATTCAAACATGAAATTTTTACTTTTAACCTTTAATTATTTCTAAAATATTTTCCAATTATTAAAAATTTCAAAATATTATTAATTTTTGCATACTGCGAACTCTAATAGATTATTAGTGAAATTTAAGAAAAAAGAGATTATTGGAGTTTATCGATGCATATATGCTTAAAATTATAATTTTATTTTATTTTTATTGATTAAAAAATTCATAATATATATATACATATATATATATATATATCTCTGCATTTCTCTTTGAAATTTTGATTCTCCATTGCATTTCTCTTTGAAATTTGGATTCTCTATTGCCAAATAAGAATGCGAAGAGAGAGAGAGAGATTTGCAAGCGAAGACAAACATGACAACATACCTCTTTTTTTTTTGGGTGGAAACATACTTTTTTATGTAACAGTGGCCAACCTTCTTTGATGTGGGTGGTGGAGTTTTAAGCTTTTGATTTTAAATGATATTTTTGGGATAAATGGCTCTTATCACTTGAAACCTAAAATTAAACCCAACAGGCAACTTGACAGAAACTTTTGCTTTAGCCGACCGTATCTTATGTATGTCAAAATCATATTTGATTGTCCTCAAGAATTTTATTTATAGATCATGGGAAAAGGTTTATTTTTGCCGCTATCGTTTTCAGCGGAACTATAATAAGTCTTTTTTTTTTTTACTCAAGCAAGCACAACTTTTTAAGAAATCAAGTATTTGAACTCCCTTCTAACTAAGATGTTAAACATCTGTTAGTAAGGCTAACATGGCTAACGATGGACCCATTAACAGTTGTCTAGCCATTTTTTTCTCTAACAAAAAGTAAATCTGAATACAAATTTCAACTAGGGCAACATGATTACCCTACACCAACTACCAAAGTAACAATAATTTTCTCTACTCCCTCCAATTCAAGCCTCTTTCCATATCTTCTATCATCCACAAAATCTTAAATGAAACAAAAAGTCGAAAGGCTTATCAATTAAGTAAACAAAAAATTAGAGTGATCGACCAGACGGAAGCAACTAGAGTATATGAAGCACCATCGGAGGAAGAAACTTCACAACTCCTTTCTCCATTGTGCTCTGAAACTATTTCCTGAATCACCCCCCTTTTGAATTCTTCATCGCTTTGAAAATCCAAACGAAAATGACCAGTACAAGAATGATGTAAAGGGTTTAATTCAACACAAGTTTTAGGAGAAACAAAGAAATGGATTGAAATGTTAGTAAAGGAAAGCATGGTTCCAGCATTTCACCAAGCACCTTGAACCCGAATAGCTTGGAGAAATACTATTGCCCATGAATATGAAGGAAAATAACAAAATTCAAAGGTTATCAATGTTACCCATAGCAAATTATAGAGGAACACAATAAACAAATATAAGCCAACAATCAAAGTCAATTACATAGAATTTTAGAGAATGGGATTTTACTACTAATGTAGAGGTAAGAATCAATCTTGAAGTTAAAAGAGAAAGCTAATAACAAGAAATGGATCGATAATTCTATCGATATCATGGGTAAGCAAAATAATGATCCCCACCTCTACATTAGCAGCAATAATGGGAAGGTGATGTCCTCAATTCTTGATACTTTATTCAAGAATGCGATTTCAGAGCCACAAGAAATGAACGCTGCAATAATGACCACTACAGAGATATCATCATTTCAAGCATTGTGAACTCTGCTATTGTGAGCACTGCTATGGAGAGTAGTGACTCAAGCAAGGAAGCTAAACCCGAGCAAAATGACGATTTTAGAATGGCAATGAATTGCCGGTCAAGATTGAACCCAAAATTGGATCCTCTATATTTCGGGAATGCGTTCCAAAGCTATTTAATGGAAATCTTGGCAACTCCAAGGGGATTTCTTTTGAATTGTGGAGATCGGCATGAAATACGAGAAAAAAAGGAGTTTCTTTTCTTTGAGAAATGGTGTGTTGGAGATATAGAAGGAGATTTTTTTTTAAAATCAAAATAAGAATTTCATCAATAAATTGTCAAAAGGAAGCTTAACAAAATCGAAGTGCTAAAAGTGGATGGGAATTGGATTACAGAGGTGGATAGAGTTAAACAAATTGCAAGAAATTTTTTATATTCAACTCTACACCAAAGAAGAAGCTCCTTCTCACTATGGTTGCTGGCCAAATTTGTAACACCCTACACCCTTAATATTAATACACATCATGATATCTCATATTATTATTAAGCATCCTTTAGTCACATGTAATTATTATACACACACTTATAATTATCCGTACACGCATACAAACATTTTACATTAACTAATGG
>CATIWM010193130.1:0-14610 GCA_949671775.1 Mallotus repandus
TTTTTCAATAACGGATGAGGACATTTATTATCTTAAAAAAAAGAAAAGAAAAGAAAATAATATATATAATAAGTAAATATTGCTTGTGATATTATGCATCTTAAGTAAGTTATGTGTAATTGAGTATACTCCTTAGTTACATTCATTTGGAAAGAGATGTGTAATGTCACAAGTAGATGTATTTTGAGTAAGTTGTGTGCAATTGAGTATGCTCCTTGGTTGCATTCATTCGAAAAGAATACATCCAAAAAAAAAAAGAAAGTCTAAAAATGCAATGAGAAAAGTAAGTTGCTATGTGTGCTTAACATTGTCTAAAGGTTGCTTTTGCCTCTAGAATCCTAAGTTTGAAGAATGACTATTTTGGCTAAGCAGCTTGGTTAGAACTTTGACTTTGCATTCTTGATTTTATTCTTAGTAAATTGAGATAAATCGGTAAATTTATTGTTTATGCTATGAAACTTGTTTGTTTTATCATTGTTGAGCATTGAATGTTTAATTATTGAATCATCCTTTTTTAACTTCTTTCATGATTACAATGACTTAATAAGGTAACTACATTTGTTTTGGAGAAGATGAAAATTTTGTTAACTTTTCCATTTTGGATTTTTATTTCTTGCTTGAGGGTAAGCAAGGTCTAAGTGGGGGAGTTTGATATAATGCAAATATGCATAGTTCTTTAGGGTATTTAAGGTTTGATTTATTTTAATTTTGTTACATTTGTGATGTTTATTTGATCCTACAAGTGTTATTTTACTTGTTTTCTTCTTATGTTGATTTTGTGTGTTTTATATATGCTCTTAGGCTCAAATCGTGCATAGGAAGGACTTGGAATTGTGTAGAATAAAGTATGAAGCATGTGAAGTCAAGTTGGAGCCTTAGTGAAGAGTCACGAGCCGTCACCATTGGAACGACTCATGATATAAGGATTCGGTGCCAGTCATTACCAATGGAACGACTCATAATAGGTGCTTCCAGTGACGAGCCAGCACCAACATGCCTCTTCAATGCATCCTTTCATTTTCATATCCTTTTGAAAGGGACACCAACTGCAGCCCTAACAAACCTATAAATACATATGTTTGGCTTTATTTTAGAGATATATGGAAAATTATTAGTTTCCTTTATCTTAGCTTTAGAAATCATTGTAAAAGTTCTAGTTTTGACAACTTTGAAGAAGACATAGCCAAGAAGGAAGAGATGTTCTACATCAAGCAAGCCTTAGAAGATATAGAAGAGGGTTTTGTTCACTCAATCTTTGCAATTCTCTTTCTATGTTTTATTTTATTCTCTCTTGTCACTCTTTAATTATGTATCTTGGTTAAGTCTTTGTATGAAAATTACAATGATGAATTAATCTTAAGAACTACATTATTATCTTATATTATTTATGATTTAATTTCAATTAATGAAAAACTTTGTTATGTGTGCTTGATCATCATATGTAACTTGCTAATCAAAGTATTCACAACGAGAGTTGGGGTAATTTGGTGGAACATAATTGAAATTACTTAAGAAATTGATATCACTTGTAGACAAAGAATTCATCTTAATGGAATAAAACTTAGTATAATATCTTTTCGGTTTTCTCATATCTCTGCAACAACACAAGAGTGCTTGTGGACTCTAAAAGGAAATGCCTCTAATTGACAATGAGAATTGCTTTTGGAGTTCATAAACTAATTTCCAATTAATATATTGTATGATAATAAAAATCTAAAGTTTTTAATTGATTCAGAATTGTAATTCTCCCATGTATGACTTTGTTTGTCTATAGTATTCTTTAGCATTTTTAGTGGCTAATCAATGATTTAGATTTATTTATTAGTTTTAGTAAATTAATATTACTCTGATATTACTCTACCTACCCACCTTAGTATCTATTTGGTTAATATAAAGTTTACTTTAAATTCCCGAGTGTTCGATACCCTACTTGCTCTATACTAAGTCTTAAAACTAGGGTAATACAATTTGATCCTAAAACACCTAAAGAGAAGGAAACGTTGGAGAAATGAAAGCTATAATGGTAGGATATTTCCTCAACATCAAAGAGGCACATTCGATACATCTTACCCCAAGGATGGAACTAATAAGTCAATGACACCAACTTCATCATATAAAGTTCTTGGCACTATTGATCAAGACTAAAAAAAGGCAGCTTTTAATAAAGAAAGTGGAAAAATGGAGATCAAGGAAGTTGAAGTTGAGCTAAAGATAGTGGAGACTAAAGAGCTTCCCTAAAATGAAGAAGTCTAAATTCAGAAGAAAAGAGACTGAGGACAAAGAATTAGAGGATGCTTCCCTTAGTAAATCTGATAAAGAGCATCAAAGGGAAGTCAACAATCTTGATGAATTTGAAAGTTGTTTCATGGTAGAGAAAATTCTTATACCATTCAATTGTGCTACTGCATCCTTGATGCTACCCACCTTTTTCAAATCTAAGCAACCCGAAGATGATATTATAGAGGTGGATAAATTCCAAAGTCTTAAGGGTAGATAAGATAAACAGGGCTATAAGTATTGTAAAGTGACCATTCAGGGCACAAATGAACAAGGACCAAAGAGAGTTCTCTTAGAGAAGCCACCCTAAAGGATGTCTAATTATATCCAACCTCTATATATCAAGTCACACATGAATGATAAACCAATTATTGGGATTCCATGATCCATACATGCAGCGAAAATTAAAAATTTTAATCATGAAACCCTTACAAGATCTATGTAATTTGGTTAAATCGATTAAGAGGGATTCCAAAACTCACCATGACGATTTCAAGGAAAGAAGGTTGGAAGGATGAGAGGAGGTTCACATCGGTAACACCCTATTTTGAGCTTTTCGTGTCTTCTTGTCGGATTAAAATGCCACCAATAAAGCCACGTCCTCTATCAGTATCCACACGAACAGGATGACCAAAGTGCTGTTGGTTTACTAAGGTTTTGCTTACCAAAACAATTTTGGTATGTTTAACCTTCTATTTCTATTTTGATTCTTATTCCAAGAATACAATCATTTCTAATTTATTTTGTGACTCTGTAGGTTCACGCAACGTTGACAGTAGGCCTAAAATCACCATTTTAGCCCGTAAGTCATAAGTGGCCTCTAGCAAGACATTATGACTACCTAAGTTGTGTGAAGGTCGATAATTCAATATAACCTAATCCACAACATGTATTATAGTCTTTTTTTCTCGCGATATCTTAATTGAACATAAGGCATGATTCATGTCATCCTTATATTGTTCAATCATAATTAAATAAATACCTTGATGAATCTAGGAGTACCAAAAATATTCCATGACCCATGACTTATTATAGAATAGATACCTCTATAAAAATATTGAGTTTCATCATTGGTTGCCAAAATTTTATGAATAAAGGTGTAGTAGCATATTGGCTGATGGTTTGATCCAAACTTTCAGTTAGGATGGTGGTGGTGTCATGACCTTCCGTTATTACACTACCTTTAATTGCATTCTCATGATTTGAAACCTCAAAATTAACTTTAAACATGTCTACATTGAGAAAAAAAATTATAAAAACTCTAATTTTCTTTTCTTTAACAAAACAAAGTAAATCTTAAAGTCATTAGCTTAAACAGTAAAAGAATTGAATAAATTAGAAAGATTCAAGAGAACAGTGCACTAGATAAAAGGAGAAAGAAGCTGCTAAACCAAAATTTAGGGATTACTTTAAAAAGAAATGGGGAAATTATAATTAATTTATATTTAAGATAAGTGAAGAATCTATATAGAACAAAAAAGAATTGCACGTAAAATGACTGCAGAATAATTCCTATATTATATGCTTTTTATAAACTAAACAATATAGAAGCTTGTGAGGAGTCACTATGTTATTTTATTGGGAGTGCAAAAATTAAATGTTCTAAAGAATGTATTTTGGTTGTTTGGTAAGGTGAAGGCTTCCACTCATACAACCATGGCCATTTGTGTTTCTTTTATTGTTTGATTAAAGAGGTGAATTTTAGTAGCATTGCCTGTAATTTACTGATAAAGTCTTCAACAGTATATAGGTGAATTATTCTTTAGCAATCTTAGTTATGTCCTTCTCTTTGAAATGCATATTACTTTAAGATTTAGTGTTATAATGTAGGAATTATTCTTCAGTCTTTTTACGCTTAATTTTTGTTGTCCTATACAGATTCTTCACTTGTTTTAAGCCTAAATTTATTATAAGTGTTCCCATTTCTTTTTAACGCAATCCTTAAATTTAGGTTTAGAAACTTCTTTAACTTATCTTCTCTTTTTATCTAGTGCACTATTCTCTTGAATCTTTCTAATTTATTTAGTTCTTTCACTATCTAAGCTTATGACTTTGAGATTTTACTTTATTTTGTTAAAGAAAAGAAAGTAGAGTTGTTATGATTATTTTTGTTTCTCAGTATAGACATATTTAAAGTCAATTTTGAGGTTTCAGATCATGAAAATGCAATTAAAGGTATTGCAATAACGGAAGGTCATGGCACCACCACCATCTTAACTCAAAGTTTGGATCAAACCATCAACCAATATACTACTACAGTATTTTTCATAAAAATCTTGGTAATAAATGATGAAGCTCGATGTTTTTGTAGAAGCATATTGTGACACCCCTCTCCATAGGTACCTTGATTAGATGATTGCTAACCCTAAATCACCTAACTAGAGTATCAATGTACAGAGGCACCACTTCTAAAGTAAACTTATAATCTGTTTGGGTGTATAACATACTCATGGTAGCAAATTTAAATTGATATTACCAAAAATCAAAGCTTACAATATCAAAGGTAGATGGCAAGGGAAGATAACCACTTATATAAACATAGATTATATACATAACATAGTCACTAAAAAGCTAATGAAGCTTATGACTACAAAGGTTACACAAAACTATATACAATATATGTACAATTAATATAGTAGTAACCCTCCTAGTGTTGTCCTAGCCTATGGATATACAACAAAATTATACTTAGTTACACTCTACATTGAGAGTCCAAAAAGTACAAAAAGATCAAATGCATGTCATGACTAAGTCCAAGTTAAAGAAACTTGAGTCCCCACAGTGGACTCATACATGATTGTAATGATGGTGCAATAACTATCTAGGAACTCCTCCGACTCCACGAATATGCAAAAATCCATCGTGATGGGCTTGATAGTAGCCCTCCAGGACAAAACAGCATCAACATCATGACGTATAGTATAAATAATAATAGTCTCATATCCATACATCGTAAGTCATGGCCACCTAATGAACAGCCATTGCAAAAACTATATAATATCAATTTAGGCTGAAAAGGAAGGAAACAAAATGGAAGTGAGTATTTTTACAAGAAAATACCCAGTGAGTGACAAAATATGACCGAAGAAGTGAATCAGAATAAAAAGGATGTGAAGGAATGTACAAAATAAATAAATAATACTTAATGTTAAAAATATATATATAACATAAATTATTTACAATAAACCATTAGAAATTTCCATTTGAATTTACCTTATAATAATTAAATAAAATTGCCTATTCTTAATTACAAAAAGTTCTCTTATTCCAAACATCAAGAATTTATGGTTTTTTATGAATAGAATTATACTAATAAAACACAAAATTTAGCATTCCAAGATACTATTTTGTAGTCTTAAGTACATAATTCTCATAGCACAGATGCACAATTTACTAATTCACAAAATTATAGGTTGATATCGATGCGGTGGGTACCATTAGGCACATCGAGGGTTCATCACATTTGTATACATACAGACAATACCACTTAGATTTGCTACAACAACATATTGAATCCCAAATGTTGTCCACAAGACAGTTATCATAACATTTACTCAATAATATCACAATTTTCTGTCAATTCATATACTATCATACTAAAGTATGTATTTTCTTGAATATCACGCGAGCTGTTGTGTCTCGGACATAGTCTAACATCTCGCTGAACCCATTCATACCCTGGACATGGTCTTACTACAACCTTCCTTCTCATGTACTTATGTGCTCACAAAGTTATCTAGTCTTTACTCATTAATTATAGTTTTTATACACACATAAGATTATTAGTTTAAATATTATGGTAAGATATATTATTTTTATTATTATTGAATATTAATTATTCTTTAACATTTATTGTCTTGATTTATTCATTTAAGCTTTTATTATTAATCTAGGTATTATTATTATTATAGGTATTTATTCTATTTTTGTTCAAAGATTTATCATTTGAATATATATTGATAACTAATAATTTCAATACAGATAACTAATAATATCAATATATATATATACCTACGGAAAACATGCATGGGTAGGTAAGTTTTAGTTTAATTCTCTTACTATTTATTTGTTCATTCATTCATATATTTTAGTGTTAATTACAAACAATATGTACAACTTGATATAATTTCTTTAATCCAAACATATTGCTAAATTAAGAGCCAAATCCCATTTGTTCCCATCGGTTCCACTCTTTTTTTCAAATCCTTAGCTATTAGTCATTAATAATATTGTTCTCTCAACTTATTAAGCTACAAGATATATTTCAGCAATAGAAAAATTAGAAAATAATTAATTTATATGGTAGAATTGAACTCGAAATTGTACTCATATAAATTCTTGAAGACAAGCCCAACAAGAGTAAAGTGACTATATCAAAGCAGAATTCTAAACTTTATCAGAATAAAAAAAAAAAATAGAACAAACGAAAACACATAACAAGAATAGCAAGAAATGGGGAACAGAGGCTTTGGGATAACCACTCTCTACAAATATATATATATATATATATATATATATATCAAAGAAAATACAAGACTAAAATCAAATAGAGATTGATAGAGTTTCAAACGGAATTCAACATAAAAAGAAGATAATTCAATTTAAGAATGTTCAAAATCCACTCACCTTGCTAGCAGGTCCTTCATATCTCACACTCTCAATTTTTTTTTCTTTGTTAAGAGAAAACTTAAGAATGGAGATTTCTATGTCTAAGAGATAAGTACTACATCTTCCAAAAAGATAATTATGGCCCTAGGCCATAAGGAAGGTAAATGTGACACATGTGCTCCCTTATTTTTAAAGTTTAATCCTCTATTAAGTAATTTAATTTAATTCAATTTTTTTTATGTTTTATTTGCTTGATCCCCAAGTTTTTTTATTTAATATTATTTATATAATCAAAACTTTTTTAATTGCAAAATAAGTCCTAATCCATATCCTTAATTTACCATTATTATTATTATTATTATTATGTATATAAATATTTATTTATTAATCATGTATTTAATTTTAATTTATTTATTAACATATGATTTTAAGGTTAATTCCAAGTACGGACGTGACAATTCTTCCCCACTAAAAGAATTTTGTCCTCAGAATTATAGCAGTAGTACTTACAAGTCTTAATTTACATCTGGTGGTAATAATTATGGATACTTCTGTCTAATATCCTCTTCTCGTTCCCATGTAGCTTCTTCTTTAGAGTGGTTTCTCCATAAAAGCTTAACTAGAGGAATGACTTTATTTCACAGTATTTTTTTTTTATCTCTGGCTAATATAGCTATGGGTTCCTCTTCATCACTTAAATTTTCTTTCAATTCTACCAGTTGCTCTTGTAGTATATGAGAAAGGTCACTTTTGTACCTCTTAACATTAACATGTGGAAAACATCGTGAATTGTAGACAAACTAGGTGGCAAAGCTAATCGATAAGCTATTGATCCAACCCGTTCAACTATCTCATACGACCCTATATATCTTAGACTCAACTTGCCGCGCTTACAAAATCTTATCACACCCTTCTATGGTGAAACTTTTAAAAACACATTGTCACCCAAGTTATATTAAATATCAGCTCATTTTAGGTTTGCATAACTTCTCTGACTTTCTTAAGCCACCTTTAGATTAGCCTAGACTACTCGTATAATGTCCGCAGTAAACTAGACTAATTCTAGACCTAAAAGCTTTCTTTCACTAACTTTGTCCCAACAAATTTGTGTTCTACACTTTCGTCCATATAAAGCCTCGAAAGGTGCCCTGTCAATGCTACTTTGATAACTATTATTATAAGCAAATTCCATTAACGATATTTACTTATCCCAATTGCCTCCAAAATCTAAGGCATTAGCTCTTAACATATCCTCTAGTACCTGAATAGTGCGTTTTGACTGCCCATCCGTCTAAGGATGAAATGCGGTACTAAACCACACCTTTATACCTAAAGCTTCTACTAAACTTGGCCAGAATAGTGCCAGGTCACAATATGATACTATTGATACTTGTATTCCATGAAACCTTAGCACTTCCTCAATATATAATTCAGCTAATTTGTTCAAACTATAACTAACCTTGATTGGTAGATAACGTGCTGACTTAGTCAATTGATCAACTATTACCCATATAACATCATTTCCTTGTTAACTCCTTGACAATCCAACTACAAAGTCCATAGTTATATGCTCCCATTTCCATTCTGGTATTGGTAAAGATTGTAACAACCCAGCTTGATGTTTATGTTCAGCTTTGACTTATTTGCAAGTTAAACATTTAGAGATAAAGAAAGCTATGTCCTTTTTCATGCCCTTCCACTAGTAATGTTCCTTCAAATTCCTATACATCTTTGTACTGCCTGGGTGCATTGCATAAGTAGAATAATGTGCCTCTTCTAAGATCTTTCTTAATTCACCTATATTGGGCACAAAATTCTCCTTTCAAATCTTAAAATTCCTTTATCATCACAAGTTAACTCTAATTTCTTTCCATTTTTTTTTCTTTTCACCCATGTTTTCTGCTTCATTATCCATTAATTGCGCTTGTACTATTTTCTCTATTAACATAGGCCTTATCTTTAAAGTGGCTAAAATACCTCCAGAGTCCATTCAAATTTTACGTTCTTTCTCAATATTTTTGTCAATGGTGATGCAATAATTGAGAAATTCTATACAAACCTCTGATAATAACCCGCCAAACCTAAAAAACTTCAAACCTCAGTCATTTTCTTTAGCAGTTCCTAATTCATAACTGTAGTAATTTTACTAGGATTAATATACACCCCTTCTGCAAATATCACATGTCCTAAGAACATGACCTTATCTAGCCAGAACTCACACTTACTAGACATTGCATGTAATTGCTTAGTTCTCAAGACTTCCAACATCGTCCTAAAATGTCCTTCATGCTCTCTTTTTGACTTAGAATATACTAGAATATCATCAATAAACACAATGATAAACTTATCCAGATACAACCTAAATACTCGATTCATTAAATCCATAAATATTGCCAGGGCATTTATAATACCAAATGGCATCATCAAGAATTCACAATGTCCATACCTAGTCCTTAAAGCAGTCTTAGGAATATTAGACTCTTTAATCCTCAATTGGTGATAGCCAGACCTCATATCAATCTTTGAGAACACTATTGCTCCCTGTAATTAATCAAATAAGTCTCTATTCTTGGTAGCTAATATTTATTACATATAGTAACCTTATTCAACTATCTATAATCTATGCGTACTTGGAGAGATCCATCCTTTTTCTTAACAAATAACACAGGTGCACCCCACGGAGAGAAACTAGGCCAGATAAATCCTTTTTCTAATAATTCTTGCAATTGCACTTTTAATTCTCTCAACTCAGCTGGAGCCATCCTATACAGTAGTTGCGATATAGGCGCAGTTCCAGGCACAAGTTCTATTTCAAATTCTATTTCTCTCTTTGGTGGTAATCCCAGTAGATCCTCCAGGAATACATCCTCAAATTCATCCACTACTGGTAACTCTTTCAATGATGCACCCTCCTTCCTTTCTTCCATAATAGAAGCTAAAAATGCTTCATACCCTTTTCTTAAATATTTAATGGTCGTCATCACTGACATAATCTCAACAGGTATATTCCTACTTTCTCCTGTAAACATTATCTTTTTACCATTTTCTTTTTTAAATTCTACATGTCTCGTATAACAATTCACTTTTGCTCGGTAGTGACTTAATCCATCCATTCCAAGTATAGCATTAAATTCATTAATGGATAAAGGTATGAAATTCCACCTTATTTCACCCTCACCAATATTCACCAAAACATCCTTATAGACTGTCTTACAAACTACACACATCCCCATTAGCATACTTACAGCCACAAGTTCATTTAAATCACTTATTCCTAGTTTATCATGCATCACATAATTTACTGATATAATTGAAAATGTAGCACCTGGGTCAATTAATATACGTGTTGGCTCACCATTTATATGAGCATTATCAGTAATCATGTCTAGTGAATTCTCTGCCTCACGTTGTGTAACTACAAAAACTCTAGCTTGCTGCACTCCACTCATAGCACCACCTTACCTTATAGGTTGATTTTGGGATGGTCCTACCACCCTACTTGCCTTATTACGTACAACAATAGGCCTTGCTAATTTGGTGGTTGACCAAATCTCATATTACGAGGAGCATTAGATGTTTGCACATATCGTTCTCCTAATTGCATCCTTATATAATCCCTAGCAAAATACCTAACTTCATTACATCTATAGCACCTAATATTACCTTGATTACACCTTCCTACATGATTTTTATTACATGTGTTGCACCAAGGTAAATTAATCTTACTTGTCTGACCATTCCCAGTACTAATTTATTTAAATGATGCCATTGGTTATCTCACTAAACTTTGCTTTCTTGAGGTCTACTACTACCTTCAATCCTTACATTGCCTCTAAATTATGGAGTGAAACTTGAATTCTTATCTCCGCCCCTCATCTACAGTAACGGTCCAACTTGTTGGTAGGATCTAATTTGGGTTGAGGCCTCTAATTCCTTGTCTAGTTTTTCTTGCTCCATAGCCTTCTTAATCCATCCTCTAAAATATTATTCCAGCATATAGATTCAGTTTACCTCTTAGAGAAATATACAACACTTCATGAAATTTGTCAGTTTTTGCCTCCTCAGTAGGGTAAATATCCCTTACATACTTATATAGATCCTCAAATTTGATAACTTATTCCCTAACAGACAACGGTCCTTGCACCAAATTAATAAACGAAGCCACTTTCTCCTTTCAATAAGTCTCAGTCAAATATTCCTTACGAAATTCTTCCTGAAATATTTGCCAAGTTAGGGCTATACCGAATAAATTTCTAATCCTAGTCAAACAATCATTCGCCCTATCAAACATCAAATCGTATACATTGCCTATCTTCTCCTTATAACTCAACGGTAATGTTGTAAATGCTTTTTCTACAGTTTTTATCCACTTATCAGCGTGGATAGGATCTAATATACCATAAAAATCATATGCTCCACACTTTTTTGCATGCTCGATCACATATCTGAGCCATTTGTATTTCTTTTTATCTTTTTCAGTTATTACTGTAGCCATAGTGCGTGCCAATTTTGTAGCATTAATTTGCATCACCGACAACACAGGAAAGTTAACCACTTCCGCTTGTACCAGTAGTGGTGGAGATTAATGGTTACACGCTCTTCTTGGTACATTAAAATTCAACATCAAAGTGGTCGATGTAGAACTTCCTTGGTTACTACCAGATTGAGCTTCATGTGCAACATTTCTCTCATTGCCAATAGAAGCCAATAATGGAGGTGGTTCTCGTGATGGAACATGACTCCTACTTGAGCCTTCTACCCAAGCCACTAGCCTTGTTCTATCAACCTGGGCACCTCGACCTCTACCACTTCCTCTGCCTCTACCTCTACCTCTACCTTTACCTCTACCTCGGCCACCAATTAAGCCACCTCTAGTTCTTGCCATCTTCCTAAAATCCACAAATTAAACTTTGGTAATTTATTCTACGAAGGTTTCATTTTATCAATAGCTAATATCCACTAAACTCAATATCCTTTAATTAATTTTACAAAATTCAACCAATCTAGACCGTATGCCTAAGGCTATCAAACCTATGCTATAATACCAATAATTGTGACACCCTTCTCCACAAGTACCTTGATTAGATGATTGCTAACCCTAAATCACCTAACTAGAGTATTAATGTAGAGAGGCACCACTTCTAAAGTAAACTAATAATCTATTTGGTTGTATAACATACTCATGGTGGTAAATTTAAATTGATATCACCAAAAATCAAATCGTACAATATCAAAGGTAGATGGCAAGGGAAGATAACCACTCATATAAACATAGATTGTATACATAACATAGTCACTAGAAAGCTAATGAAGCTTACAATTACAAGGGTTACTCAAAACTATATACAACATATGTACAATTAATATAGTAGTAACCCTCCTAGTGTTGTCGTAGCCTATGGATATAGGAGTGTACTATAGCAGCATACTATATACAAAAAAATTATGCTTAGTTACACTCCACATCGAGAGTCCAAAAAGTACAAAAAGATCAAACGCAGGTCATGACTAAGTCTAAGTCAAAGAAACTTGAGTCCCTACAGTGGACTCATACATGACTGTAATGATGGTTCAGTAACCATCCAAGAACTCCTCTGACTCCATGAATGTGCAAAAATCCACTGTGGTGGGCTCAATAATAGCCCTCCAAGACAAAATAACATCAACATCATGGCGTGTAGTACAAACAATAGTAATCTCATCTCCATACACATCGTAAGTCATGGCCACCCAATGAACAACCATTGCAAAAACTATATAATATCACTCTAGGTTGAAAAGAAGAAAATAAAATGGAAGTGAGTATTTCCACAAGAAAATACCCAGTGAGTGACAAAATATGACCAAAGAAGTGAATCAAAATAAAAAGGATGTGAAGGAATGTACAAAATAAATAAAATAAAACTAAAGGTTAAAAATATATATATAACATAAATTATTTTACAATAGACTATCAGAAATTTCCATTTGAATTTACCTCATAATAATTAAATAAAAGTGCCTCTTCTTAATTACAAAAATTCTCTTATTCCAAACCTCAGAAATTTATGGTTTGTTATGAATAGAATTATACTCATAAAACACATAATTTAGTGTTCCAAGATACTATTTCGTAGTTCCAAGTACATAATTCTCAGAGCACAAATGCACAATTTACTAATTTACAAAATTATAAGTTGATATCGATGCGGCAGGTACCATTCAGCACATCGAGGGTTCATCACATTTGTATACATACAGACAATACCATTTGGATTTGCCACAATAGCATATTGAATCCCAAGCGCTTTCCACAAGACAGTTATCACAACATTTGGTCAATAATATCATAATTTTCTGTCAATTAATATACTATCGTACTAAAGTATGTATATTTCTTGAATATCACACGAGCTATTGTGTCCCGGACACAGTCTAACATCTCACTGAACCCAGTTGTACCCCGAGCACGGTCTTACTACAACCTTCCTTCTCGTGTGCTTACGTGCTCACAAAGTTATCTAGTCTTTACTCATTAATTACAGTTTTTATACACACATAAGATTATTAGTTTAAATATTATAGTAAGATATATTATTTTTATTATTATTTTATATTAATTATTCTTTAACATTTGTTGTCTTGATTTATTCATTTAAGCTTTTATTATTAATCTAGGTATTATTATTATATTATTAATTCAGGTATTATTATTATTATTATTATAGGTATTTATTCTATTTCTGTTTAAAGATTTATTATTTGAATATATGTTGATGACTAATAATATATATATATATATATATGCCTACGGAAAACATGCATGGCATGCATGGGTAGGTAAGTTTTAGTTTAATTCTCTCACTATTTATTTGGTCATTCATTCATATACTTTATTATTAATTATAAACAATATGTACAACTTGGTATAATTTCTTTAATCCAAACATATTGTTAAATTCAATGCCAAATCCCATTTGGTCCCATCGGTTCCACTTTTTTTTTTTTTAAATCCTTAGCTATTAGTCATTAATAATATTGTTCTCTCAACTTATTAAGCTGCAAGATATATTTCAACAATAGAAAAAATTAGAAAATAATTAATTTATATGGTAGAATTGAACTCGAAATTGTACTCATAGAAATTCTTGAAGACAAGCCCAACAAGAGTAAAGTGACTGTATCAAAGCAGAGTTCTAAATTTTATCAGAATAAAAAAAATAGAACAAACGAAAACACATAACAAGAATAGCAAGAAATGGGGAACAAAGGCTTTGGGGCAAACAATCTCTGCAAATATATATATATTTATCAAAAAAAAATACAAGACTAAAATCAAATAGAGATTGATAGAGTTTCAAATAGAATTCAACATAAAAAGAAGATAAATCAATTTAAAAAGGTCCAAAATTCACTCACCTTGCTAGCAGGTCCTTCGTATCTCACACTCTCAATTTTTTTTTTCTTTGTTAAGAGAAAACTTAAGAATGGAGATTTCCTTGTATAAGAAATAAGTACTACATCTTCCAAAAAATAATTGTGGCCCTGGCCACAAGAAAGGTGACATATGTACTCCCTTCTTTTAAAGTTTAATCCTCTATTAAGTAATTTAATTTATTATTTTTTTGTTGATCTCCAAATTTTTTATTTAATATTATTTATATAATCAAATCTTTTAAAAAAAATTAATTACAAAATAAGTCCTAATCCATATCCTTAATTTATCATTATTATTTTTATTTTTAT
>CATIWM010193152.1:0-13703 GCA_949671775.1 Mallotus repandus
ATATATATATATATATATATATATATATATATATATATATATATATTAAAATTTATTTAATTAATCGAGTTAGACTTGAGTATATCAATTATGTAATCGAGTTGAGTTCAAATTTCAAAAATAGAGCTTGATCGAGTTCAAACTTCAAGTTTGAAAGTCGAGTCGAGCTGGAGCCTGGCAGTGTATCGATTTGACTTGCCTTGATTACACCCTCATACATAAACATGTATTATAAATAACTAAAACGACATACTTTTGTTCAACTCTACATCATTTTAATTAAAGTAAGTAGTGTTTTTATAAATAAAAATGTTAGGTCATTTTTATTAATTAAAATATAATATAATTTTATTATATTTAACTTTATATATATATATATATATAGACACACACATATACAATTGCCAAAAATATATATAATATAAGGTTAAGCATACACGATAATTTTGTCAAAAATATGTATTCAATAAATGTTTATACAAAAAATATTAATATATACAATTTTTTACCATTTATTTATTTGTAATAAATATAAATTTAATGAATAATATAAATTAATGTATAACATAAGTTCTCAAATTCCCATTTTAAACCGTACAATATCAATTTATTTTAAAAGAGTTGAATTTCCGTATTAAACCGTTTAAAAAAATGAAATAATACCGATATGAAAATTTTTAAATTTAATATCAATATTAAAAATTCTATTTTTAAAAGTTTTAAAATTTAATATAATTTAAAAAATTTTAAATTTTTTAAATTTTCTCGACTGATATTTACCTCTAATTTTGCATATTAATTATAATTAAAATTTTTAGGTAAAGCTAAGGACTAAAGCTGAAATAAGGAAAAATGGGACATAATTAGGTTTTGTGACAGACGTGAAGCTGTTAGTAGGGACCATGAAATACTAAAATAGGGACCAAACAATAGCACTATGATCTAGGGATGAGCATCGGTCGGTTTCAATTCAAACCGAAACCTACCAAACCAATTAAACGAAAATGCAAAAACATTCAAACTGAAAACCGAACCGACTATGGACTAAAACCGAACTTAACTGGTTCGGTTCGATTGATTAACCGATTTATTAATTTTATTTTTTTAACTAATTTCTAAAATTTTTATCTATTAATTTAATTTTTGTGGTAAAATTTATTGATTAATAATATAACTAGAAATATTTTTTGCTTATAATCTTAATATTTACACATTTTTTTAAAAATTAATATATTTTATAGAATATTTTATAATATATATATATATATATATATTGTCGGTTTGGTTTTTTCGGTTTTTAACCTCCAAAATCAAAACTGAACCAATTAGCCTACTTTTCTACTTATAAAACTATAACCAAACCAAATCTAAATATAACCAAACCAAACCAAACCGGTCAGTTCGGTTTGATTCGATTTTATCTGATTTCTACACACCCCTACAATGACCTCATGTACCTTTGAAATAGTAATTTCCCTCTATAATAGCCTCAGCACGTGGACCTTCTAATTTTAAAGCTCTTGAATATTTATAAACACACATGAGAACTTGGGCCAACGATTATAAAATAATTTTAATTTTAATTTAATTTATAAAATATTTAGTAACGATAGTATCGACATTATACTTTTTGTGTTTTCAATATATAATCTTATAATTTTACATATATTTACTAGAATGTCTTTTCTATCCAAAAAATTTGGATAAATTCTATCCTGGAAACTTTTCCCCATATTTTATTATTTCATTAAATTATAAAAAGTGTATTTTTCTCAACAATCAATACTCACTTAACCATGTATATATGGTCAAAATTAATAACTTGAATGCAAATAAAAGCTATTTATATTTTATTAATTTATCATATTAATTTATTTTTGTGTTTAACTTATATTACTAACATTTTATTAAAAAATAGTTACATTTCTCTACGAATTTAGTTGTGAAATATTAATTTGTAGTTGTATTAACGTGTCAAGTGGTTTATACATAGTAAAAAAATTTCAATAATGAATATAATTTTAAATTTTGTATTAAATTTTTGAATAAAATGGTATTATACAATAAAAAAAATTTAATAGTGAATTTAATTTTAAGTTTCTATTAAATTTTTTTTAATAAAATGGTAGAATATAATACTAAAAATATACATGTAGTGAAAAATTAATATAAAATAAAATAATTAAAAGAAACATTTTGCAAATATTAATTAAGTTGATAGAAATATAATTTTTAATTGAAGGGTATAAAAGTCATTGTATCTAATATAAAGATTCAAATGGAGTGCATTTATAAATGGAAAAAGTGAAAAATCTCTATCCTACTTTATATAGTGGCTATAATTAAACTACTTTAGAACAATGATTGTATTGTATACATATAACCTCTTGTATAATGAAACAAAGTTTACTAAAAATCATCTAAAAAATTTGTTTATTATCTATGGTATTGGAGCAACACATCCGGGCATAATTTTTTTTCAATGAAAATCCTAATAGTCACCATGGCTATTGACAATATTCAAGTCACCTTCCTAACCACTTTTTAACCAGCTGCAATGCCTCTTATTGTTGTTATCATCACTGATTCCATTAAACTCAACTCCATAAACAACCTCTCTTGAAAACTCTTTTTATATGATATGCTCTTTATAAATTCATTGATTGTTCATAGCCTCCTCCTCTAGCCAACAATATTGATAATAATGTCAACAATTCAAATCCAAAATATCAAACATGGTTGCGCTAAGGCAAACTCATAGTTGGTGCCCTTAAAAGCTTGCTTAGTTCATCCCTTTTTCCCCTCATCTTCCAATCTAAAACCAACCATGATGTCTGGCGCTAACATGTATGCCAAACCTGCTTGTGATCACATCAAACAAATTAAAGAACATATTAAACAAGCCACTAAGGGATCCCAAACCATCTCAAAATATATGCAATTTTGTCGAGACACATTCAAATGAACTTGTTGTCTTGGAAAAACTAATAGATCATGAGCATCTCATCCAAATTATTCTTATAGCCTTGATAAGGAGTATAAAACGAACATTAATGTTGCTAATGGTCATGACACACTAATTTTCTTTGATGAACTGCATAAGAAGCTGATCAATAAAGAATTTTTTTTTTATGTTTTCAACAATTAAGTTCATCCCCTCTTCCTTCAATAACCTATGCTCATGGTCCAGTATCAGAAATTTCAATAGCAAAAATCAATAAGTACCATGACCATACCTCCCCTAGTCATTCTTAAATAACTCTACCAAAGACTTAAACACCAACTTTCTCTTTAATACTACATCTTCTAATAGTCGCTCCTCTCTAAAAGCTTACCTTGGTTATTGCTAATGGTTTAAAACTCAGGGACATACAGTCACACAATTCCTTATGTTTTGTCAAGCATACGTAGCCATTCAACCACCTTTAAATAATGGCCAACCATGGCAACCATGCCTCACAACTCCATGGCAACCACAAGCTCATTTTGCAACTGCTAACACACTTGATAGTTAACATTAGCTTCTTGATTGTGGTACTTTGCATTGCATTACTTCTAATTTGAGTACTCTCTCACTTCATGCACCTTGTGATGGATTTGATAGCATTGTGATCAGTAATGGCTTAGGTCTTTCCATCAGCTATATTAGTTCTAAATCTACCTTCACTCCTCCCATACTTTCTCATTGAATAATATTTTATGTGTTCTTGCTATGCAAAAGAATCACATTTCTCTTTTTTTAATTTTGTTGTTCTAATAATGTCTCTATTGAATTCTCACTAAATTCTTTGCTTACAAAGGCTCTTCACATAAGGCAATTCCACTAAAAGGTCGAGCTAAAGATGTGGTGGATGAATGGCCAGTACATTTCCCTTATTAGTCTCTTTTGGTTGCTTTCTTTAATGTTAAGACTACCCCTTATGTATTGCAATAAAAATTAAAACACCCATCTTCCACCATCTCGTGAAAACATCTCTTTCTCTCTCTCTCTCTCTACCCACTTTCTCATACATCCATACCTCTTAATTACTGGTCTTATATTTGCAAAGTTATTTTCCTTCTTATATATCACATACCACTCTTTTCTCCATATGCCAAATGTTTTGATACCCTTACCAATTACTCTAAACTTTGTAGTTGTGGCTACCTTTACTAAACATGACTTTGACTTGATGTTCCTTATAAACTCGCTCTTCGTTCATATTAATGTGTCTTGTTTAGGTATTCTAATTTTTGCATAAAAAAACAATAATAAATAAGAGTAAAGAGAAATAGAGAATAAAAGACACTGAGATTTAATGAGGTTTTGTAATTTGCCTACGTCCTCGAGAGCAGAGCGACTAGAGTATATATATATAACTATCCTATACCATGGGGTGTTGCCCCCACGCCCCTAACCCATTTAAATAGTAACCTTTGCATATAATCGAGAAACTTTTGCTTAAATAAACAATAATAAATGAGAGTAAAGAGAAATAGAGAATAAAATACATTGAGATTTAACGAGGTTCTGTAATTTGCCTACGTCCTTAGGAGTAGAACGGTTAGAGTGTATATATATATATATATATATATATATATATATAAAAGATGTATGGTACTTATTTGCAAAAAAACACCCTGTACTATACCATGGGGTGTTACCCCTACACCCCCAACCCACTTAAATAGTAACCCTCACATATAATCGAGAAACTCCCCCAAAGGATAGATTATGTTGCTCCGCTCTGCGTCAGCATCTATCCACTTACTAGTGTATATGAGCCATACACAATAATCTCCACCTTGGCGAATATCAAGCCCCTTAAAAGATAAATTTTAAAGTTTCTCACATACCAAATGGGTTGGGGTAAACATGCTTGTTTAGCATTTAGAAACATTTAACAATCTCAATTAATGCTTGAACTTGTCACTGGTAAATGGCTTTATTAACATTAGATTTTGACTTAAATTGTGAGGAATCCAAATTGCATTTGTATTAGGAAATATTAAATCTTAGGAAAAGAATTAATTTTAGAATGATTCTAAAACTTCCCAAACAAGTTTGCTTGAGGTCAAATTTTTAGAGGTCAATAAATAAATAGTTTTTTAAAATTGCAAGAAAGAGTACAACATAAGATAACTTTGGGTTTGCAAATTTGAGTGATGAAGCCATAAAACACAAGATAACTTGGGGCTTACAAGTTTGAGTGGTGGAAGCTAGGAAGCTAAGAGCACAAGACAACTTGGAGTTTGCAAGTTTAAATGAGAATTATGTTTAGATGTGAGAATAATATTAAGGGGCTTAGGTGTGGGAATAGCATCCAAGGGGTTTGGGACTTTAGAAATATTGTATTTTTCTTTAGGGTTCTAGAGAGGGTTTCCTCTATAGTTTTAGAAGGGTATTTTTCTTTTAGAGTTTCTAGAAGGGTAGTATATCTTTATGGTTTATAGAGAGGTTCTCTAAGGTTTTTAGAGGGGTAGAGAGGAGTGTGAATTCTTCTAGTTTATATGAGAGAGTAATACAAAATTATGGGTTTGGGTTAATTCAACCCGAGGGAAGTGACAATTCCTTGTATTGTAGTTTTTTCTTATATAGACAAATTGATATCTCTCCATGGATGTAAGCAGTTAAAAGCCAAACCACGTAAGATCTTGTGTGCTCTTATTTTTCTAATTTTGGTCTTTATCTTAACATATTTATTGATTAGTTTAATTGGTAGTATCAGAGCTTTGGTTGAAATTGATATATATGTTAAGTGGTTTACTCTTTGGGGAAGAAGAGTAAAAGATCTCCTAGTTTAACGGGATTTTGGCACAAGTGTTAAAGGGAAAGGAGGCAAAATCTTAAAATTGGAAAGAGCTCGAAGAAGGTGTGCTAGATAAGGTGAAAAGATCTCCATGAAGTTAAGGAGCATCTTAATTGGGTTTCAGCTGCACATAGTGTATTGGTTGTGGTTGAATAATCAAAGTGTTTAATCAAGAATGATTCGGGATGTATGGTTAGGTTACTAAGGCCAATGTGTTTTCACAATTTAAGTCAAGGTGGAGATTTGTTACATTTTGACTTAAATTGTAAGGAATCCAAATTGGATTTGGATTAAGAAATATTAATTCTTAGGAAAAAAAATTAATTTTGGAATGATTCTAAAACTTCCCAAATAAGTTTTCTTGAGGTCAATGTTTTAGAGGTCTATAAATACAAGGTTTTCAAAGATTGCAAGAAGGAGCACAATATGTGACAACTTGGGGTTTGCAAGTTTAAGTGGTTGAAGCCAAAAAGCCAAGAGCACAAGATAACTTAGAGTTTATAAGTTTGAGTGGGAATTATGTTTTGCTGTGGGAATAGCATCAAAGGGCTTGGGTGTGGGAACAACATCCAAGAGGGCTTGGGACTTTTGGATTCTTGTATTTTTCTCTAAGGTTTTAGAGAGGGTTTCCTCTATGGTTTTAGAGGGGTGTTTTTTGTTTAGAGTTTTAGAATGGTGGCATATCTCTATGGTTTATTGAGAGGTTCTTTAGGGTTTGGGGAGGAGTGTAAATTCTTCTAGTTTATATAAGAGGATGATATAAAATTGTGGGTTTAAGTTTAATAAACCAAAGGGAAGTGAAAATTTATTGGATTGTGGTTTTTTTCATATAGTGAAGAATTGGAATCTCTTCCTGGATATAAGTAGTCAAAAGTTGAACCATGTAAAATCTTTTGTGCTCCTATTTTTCTAATTTTAGTTTTTATCTTGATATATTTATTGATTGGTTTAATTGGGAGGGTTTTTCCCAACATTAATACTTAGAGTGCCTACTTTTATCTTGATCTTATTACTTCTCATGTCTATATAGCTTGTTATATTAAATATGTTGAATTGATCGTCCCATTCACAATCCCTTTGTACTTGCTTAGATCATCCCTCCAAAAATACTCTATGTGGTTGGTGTCAAAAATTTTCCATTTTGGACAAGCTGCTCAATAATCATCTACACAAAGCATCTCACCATCAAAATCCACCTATTTCACCATTGGACACCATGACTCCTTTAACCTTACAGAAGAATAACTCAAGGATACATATAACCATCTCTATGCCCTACATGACCACTCTTTAAGACATCCTGACTACCATAACCAACTCC
This sequence comes from Mallotus repandus, assembly GCA_949671775.1. Classification (NCBI taxonomy): domain Eukaryota; kingdom Viridiplantae; phylum Streptophyta; class Magnoliopsida; order Malpighiales; family Euphorbiaceae; genus Mallotus; species Mallotus repandus. The sequence continues at coordinate 7,111 of CATIWM010193152.1, forward strand.
TCACCTACTATCTCACCTTTACCAAAGCCCATCAACTGTGATCTCACATTACCTTTAGTCATTAGTACTTGGTCCAAAAATAATATTTACAAGCCCATTCAAAAACCTAATATTCACATTCAACCTTGTATGAATAATAACCTTTGAACCACATCTAGTATGACCCAAGCATATCAAAGATCCCAAAGGGCATCAATATGTGTTAGAAGAGTATGATGCTCTTATTCAAAATACTTCACAAAGTATCTAAAGATGTCTATATGACTCAATCTCTAGGTTTTCTTAACAAAAACTATTCTAACCATGTTTGAAAGAGTCACAAAGCAATCTATGGCCATAAGCATGCCCTAGGGCCCAGTACTATAAATTAAAATAATTTCTCATATACTTGTGACTTTCTCAATTCAGTAGAATACATCTTTGTTTATACTCAACATAAGACAAACTATCATTTACCTACTTGTTTATATTGATGACATTATTATAACTGGTGATAGAAGTGCAACTATTCAATGAATTATGAATTTTCTTTTTGCTCATTTTTCTGTCAAAAACCTTGGTGCTCTCTTATATTTCCTTGGTGTTAGGGTAATCTCTCACTCTTAGGGTAATCTCTCACTCTAATGGCTTATTCCTTTCTTAACATCAACACGTAAAAAATCTTATTGATCGGACTCACAAGGGAAATGCCAAACTAGTTGTTATACATCTTACAATAAATCACTTTCTTAAACTCATTTATGGCTCTATTCTTCACAATCTAAATGAGTATCATGCAATTATTGGTAGTTTGTAATATTTCTCTCTCTCTTTAATCTCAACATTGCTTATATAGTTGATAAACTCTCTTAATTCATATATTTACTAACAGCTAATGTTAAACTGCAACCAAAAGATTACTTCATTATCTCTGTGGTACTTTAGTCATTGCATCAACCTGTATTATTACTCTTCTCTAAGTCTTCATGCCTTTTCTTAAATTGATCATATAGGTAATAAATATGATTACACATCCAGTAGTGTCTACATAATTTACCTTGGTCACAATCCAATTTCTTGGACATAAAAAAAGCAGTAAACTTTTGCTCGTTCATCCATGGAAATAAAATACTAGTTTGTTGCCAACACTACTGTCAAACTTTAATGGTCTACTCTCTCCTTGGTGAACTTGGTATAACACTCCCACAACCACCTGTCATATATTACAATAATATATTTTAGGATACATATATTACGACTATGTTGGTGCCCCGCATCTCTATTATAATATACTTTTTTTACTCCAGAAAGCATGTTGCTCTAGATTATTATTTCATTAAGGAATAAGTTCAACAAAATGCTCTTTGTGTATTACATGTTTCCTCTACTGGCCAATTGGCTAATGCAATAACGAAATCTCTTTCTTGTGCTCGCTTCTTATACGTTCAAGATAAGATTGGACTTTGATCTTAGAGCTTCATCTTTTAGGGGCATAATAATGGAAATAACCCCAACAACTTCTTTTCATGATCTCATCTCAATATTTGGCTTAATTTTTTTTTTTGTGAATTGCATTAGGTTTTAGGTTGTTTTGTTTTAGGTTTTAGTATGTTTTCTAATTATTTTTGAGTTAATTTTTAGCTTAGTTGGATTTTATTTTGTTTTGTTCAGCTTTTATATTTTTATTTATATTTTGTAGGTTTGGGACATTAATTGGTAGTGAAAAGTGTGTTTGGACAAGTTTCAGAGTCGATTTTTCTGCTATCATCGCATGTAGTTTCTACCATACTAGCTTTTGGACTCGTGGAAGGGTTGAAATTTTAGCTACCATCACAGTTGAGGGGTGCATTAGGGCAACATTATTTTACTGTGACCGCAACAAATATGCCGCCATCGCAGTAAATTCGAGACTGGTTTCTTATTGAGCAAACGAGTCGTGTTTTGTTGGACGAGCATGGTTTTCTCTTAGAGGACTATAAATATATCATTTTGGGAATTATTTGGGAGGGAATTGAGTGGAGAATGGATTTGAAATACTCAAGAAAGCTTGGGAGAATGCAAGGAAATTGAAAGTGGAAGATTAAAGAGATTCACAGTTCTAGTTCTTATTTTCTTATCCCTTTCCTTGTTCTTGTTCTTGTAATGAATTTCATGGTTTTCTCTTATGACTTTGTTGGATATTTTTTACATGATGTTTGGCTACATTTCATGCTAAATTTCTCTTGGTTAAGGATTGATGATTCAAACATGATTTAGTTATTTTTATTTAATGAAGTTTATTAGTTCTTGCAAACTATGTTTATTGTCCTTACTTTATGTTGATGATTGATCACCATTAGCATAATGACAATTAGAGTTTTAGGTTGATAAATCAAAACCTTGGCGGATGTATAAACATAAGTTTAAATTGCTTATATTTAGAGATATAATAAGTGATTTGAATTCCAATTGGGTGTGGTGAAATAATTCATGTTTTGATATAGGGAAATAGGTTCATGAGAATTGGAGTCTAGTCTTCATAATTGAAAATTATGAATTGAAATTGATTAGTTCTTGTGAAAGATTAATCTTAAATTTAAAAACACCTAGGATTTGTAAAATCAATAGATTCATTAATTAAAGTTAGCTAAAGATTGTGAAGAGAATCGATTCTTTTCATTGATAGTTTGTTCTTTAGATTTGAAAAGTTATTTTTATTTTACGTTTGCATTTTTTTTGGTTTAGTTAAAATTGATTTCAAAATTTGATTTTTGAAAGATTTTTGAAAAGTCTTTATGGGACCATATTTTATATACTTTTTGATGATACTATATACTTGTTGTCTTGCAACAATTTTTTGTATATTCAACATTAATTTTATATAGTGGTTGTAATTAAGCTAATCTAGAACTTTCATCGTATTGTATATATATAGCCTCTTCTATAATAAATTTAATGTACCAAAAATTCTTCTAAAATTTTTTTTCTATTTTTTAATTAGTAACAATTTTTTTATAATCTTATTAGTTATGTATATTATTTAATTGTTCATACTTTAATTTTAATGTAAAAATTAATTTTAAATGCTAAACACTAAAATGAACATTATCTAATTAATATAATTGCCATATTATTGGTTAATAAGCTTATATGTCTAATTTCCTACAAAAATTTCAGTGAAAAATTTTACTAAATAATATTTTAACTAATTCTTAGAAAGAGTATCCAAACTATAGTATGTAAAATTTTTTGATAAATAAAAAATGTTTACCTAAAATATTGAGTAATAGATTTTTTTTTTTTTATGAAATATACCATTGCTATAAAATTTAACAAAACATTGTCAATTTTAACAACCACAACAATAATAATTTCTTACTTTTATTTTAATTCTTTGTAATTGTCTTGGAATAGTTTTTAACTTTATATATTCTGGCTCTTCAAAACTTCAGCCATTATAAAAGTAGCACACTACCTTGTTAACTATATTTTCCACGTTTATAAACAAACAGTCAATTGTAAGCTTTTTTTTTTTTTTTTAACAAGTGAATTACAAGTTCTGATTTAGACATCTATCCACTTTTATGTTTGTTTTTTGCCAATGTTTTTGTAGTCAGTCAATTGTAGAAAGGACAACATGTTTGTGAATTTGATATAGACATATATCCATTTTTATTCCCAAGTTCATAATCATTCCATTTTTTCTCTAGAGAATCTTATGGTCCATATTTATCTGTGCTTTTTCTTATATTTTGTAGAAAGCTCCAACTTTTTTTTTTTTGAAAATGTAGAAAGCTCCGACTTGCTACAAATCTGGGTTATATTTTTATTAATTCAATATAAAATTCTAAGTTAATTGTTATTTAGTAATGTAATTCGTTATTTACTTTAATTAAAATTAAATAAGAATGTGTTAATTCTCAACTCACTTTAAATATATGGGTTTTATTGCCACATTTTTTTAAAACAACTGGAAGGCAAAGGGGGAGAGTAAGGAATTAAATCCATAATCTTATATTATAATATCTATCACTTGAACTACTAGACTATAAAGAGAGGACGGACTTATTGCCACATTTAATATCTACAAGTATAAAAGTATTAAATATAAAAATTTTAGTTTCGTCCTAATTGTATTAAATTTTTAAATATGCTACATTTTACTTATTAAATATGAATAGTTAACAATTATTTACGGTATTTAAAATATTTATTATTTTGACATTGAAATATAAATTTTTTTTAAAATATTTATGTTTTATATAACACTAAAATATATTAATTTAATTAATGAATCAATCTAAAACTGAATTATATTTGTATGATTATGGTTAAAAGTGTTAATAGATGTGCTAAAATTAAATGCATATGTTCAGGATCTTATTAGTATTCATTAAATATAATGTTATTTACTATTTATTTCTTAAATTTTGTTTATAAATTAATTTGTGAAACACGCACACGCCCACACTTACATTTTGTATTTTGAAAAATGTTTATTGTTTATTTCTAAGATTTTATTCTAAATTAATGTGTACAATAAATAAGCGAAAAAATATAAAACAGATATAAATTTGTATTAATTTGAATAAAACAGATCTTAGTTTCTAATAATTAAATATTTATTATAAATATATTGAATAATTGATTCTTCACTTTGTTTTTCATAAATACAATTTAAATGCTTTAAAAGCTTTAACTTGTAAAATTGCAATTTCAAGATGCGATTTTATTATCAAATCAAAGATTTGTCTGTGTTGAATTTGAAAATTTTGATTTAATGGTCTTAACTTTTTTGCTTGATTTTAAATCAATGACTTGTGACTCAAGGGCGTGATTTGCTTAATCTTTAATTGGCCGTGATAAAAAACAATTTAAAGATTGTTAATTTTGATCTCAAATTAAAATTTATAATTCGTAAAAGATTGGACTTGTTGAAACTTAATCTTGAATTAAAGTAAAATCATCCCTCTTGTTGATGAAAAACACTAATAATAAATTTAACGTTGATCTTGTAGTTTCTATATTATATATATATATTAAATCCCGAGTCCTAAAATTATTAAGCTAGAAATTTGACAAGTGTCAATCTTCATATTTGTGTATTGACTCTAAAAGCTAATGTGTTAAGCTTTTAAAAATCTTAATTTTTATTAAAAATAAAACATTTTTAATAGTTATTTAGTATTATTTTTTTAACTAAAACACTATTATACATATTTTAATACTACTCAAATTCTAAAATTATGTATATATTATGTATTTTTCTATCTTAAATCACTCAAAATATTTTTTCTAAACCATTAAAAAATTAAAAAATTAAATTAATTACTTAATATTATTTTTTTAACTAAAACACTATTATACACACTTCAATACTAATTTAATAATTTTTTACTTAAAAAAAGCTAATTTAATAATTCTAAAAATAAATCTTATTATAACTAAAAAATTATAGCAGCAAAAATTAAAATCCTGAGTCCTAAAATCATTAAGCCAGAAATTTGACAAGTGTCCACCTTTATATTTGAGCATTCACTCTAAAAGCTAATGTGTTAAACTATTAAAAATCCTAATTTTTATTAAAAATAAACATTTTTAATAGTTATTTAGTATTAATTTTTAAGTAAAACACTATTATACATATTTTAATACTACTCAAATTCTAAAATTATGTATATATTACGTATTTTTTTTACCTTAAATCACTCAAAATAATTTTTCTAAACCATTAAAAAATTATATTAATTACTCAATATCATTTTTTAACTAAAACACTATTATACATACTTCAATACTAATTTAATAATTTTTTATTTAAAAAATCTAATTTAATAATTCTAAAAACAAATCTTATTATAACTAAAAAATTATGGTAACAAAAAGTAAAGAAAATAAAATTAATGTAATTTATTTTATTTTTAATTTATTTAATTATTATTTCATTCAAATAATTTATATCATTTTATTTCACAGTTCTTACATTGCGCGGAATCACAACTAGTTAAATTTTAAAGACTTGGACTTGAAAAACTTCAAAACTTTTGAATAAACATAATATTTAGACCTGGCATGTTCTGTTAAAGATCAAGAGAGCATAGAGTTACAGACGCCATCTTGTTAATTTGGAATTCCACTATCATCTTGGTACAATTATGTATAACTATTATGATAAGTTATTCTCATGCAGTAATCCATCGGGCATTCGGACTATAACCAATGCTCTCGACCTTTTCTTCTCATCAGATGATATTTGTCAACTCCCTATGCCATTTTCTTAGGATGAAGTTTGTGTAGCATCGAAGCATATGCATCAATCTTAAAGCTCCCGGTCTTGATGGTATGTCGGCGATATTTTTAAAAATTTTGGGTAGTGTCATACATTGAGTTTTGACTATCTCTGAAAATATTCGATGATGAAAACAACCTTTCGAAGATGACAAAAGTTTGTCTGTTCATACCACTTATGAAGAGTGCAAAAGTCTGAAAGACCTTAGTTTAATCACCAACCCTTAATCAATATTAGCCATTTTAATGTTTCTCAACTAAGAAAATGCCTAACAGGTTATTGTTTATATCCAATCCAACCTATCTCTCGATTAAGTTTTATTGTGTAAATTCATTCAAAGGGTGAT
>CATIWM010193158.1:0-22039 GCA_949671775.1 Mallotus repandus
GAGCCCTCTCTCGAGTGATACTCTCAACTTAAACATGCATATGAATCAAATGAACTCAAAGCCATAGCTTAACTCTCATCATCACTATGACAGTAGCCACAATCAATCATACATGGCATTAAGCAAAACCCATAAGAGAATCAAATTATGTTAAGTTTTCTCAAGTCATTTAACAAGTCTAACAAGTATTTGTGGGTCTATTAGATCTACCAATTCTCATTGCATAGATCTAAACTAGAGCTATATCTGGATAAAACGTAGCATTCAATCAAAACAATAAATACAATATGCATATAAGAAGCAATGTCAAACATCAACTTAACATTAAATTAAATGGGTCTCCTCATCCTAACAACATAAGTAAATTTAGCCAAAGTACTAACAACTATAATGTTAGTTGTTAGTAACAACTAAGCTCAATATTTATTAATTACTATAATGTCCTCATGGCTATAATGTTCACGATCCTCAAAGTACTAACAACTAAGCTCAACATTTATCAATTAACATACAAGAGAAAGGAAAGAAGAATCGTCATCAGAAGCTTCAGATCTCCATAATAGCTTTCTTCCTTCCTTCTTCCTTTCCTTAATTGTCGAGCTCCTCTTCTCTAGAATGAACCAAAAATAAATTGCCACCCCCTAAAGTGAGTATTCTTGCCCTTTTATAGCCTTGCCTTTTCGTCCTTTTAGCACTCCATACTTCTCTCTTTTTGCAGATCCACATCAGCAGCAAGCATACTAGAAGCGTGACACCCACGATAGCGCATTAAAGTTGCGATCATGGCAGTGGCTTTGGCTGGTAGAAAACCGCGATCGTGCATAAAATTGCGCTCGCAAAAGGCTCTGGCATCTTGCACATACCAGCGATCGCGCATTCAGTTGCAATCGTGATAGTGAAGGCTCTGCTGCAACTCTGTTCCTCTTTCCTTCTTTTTCTCTTCATCTCACTCAATTAAGCTCCCAAACTTCCTTCTCCCTGTCAAAACAAAGAAAAATCAAAAGTAACTATATCTATATGCTTACCTATACTAAATGCAATTAAAATCATGCAAATTTATGTAAATTAATGTCCTAAAACTATGCATAAATTGAAACCAACAAATACCCCCACACTTGAATCTTTGCTTGTCCTCAAGCAAACTCAAAAACATAAATTATCAAAACAATGAACAAGGTGTATGTATACAATTTCATCAAGCATACATATTAATCTCTTCCTAACAGCTAGATTATGTAACTCAAAAACAAGGTTAACCAACCAAGTTGAGAATTACAATTTACCAAGTGAAGAGCATATTATCCACTTGCAATCACACAAAGATGAATCACAATCTTAGGAGAAGCATACATGAATGAAAAAGACTCCACGTTAAGGTCGTTCTTAATTTGGCACATGGGAATCAACTCTTAACCTTTTTATTTATTTTCTTTTTACTTAGTGCTTTTTCTTCCCTCTCTCGGTAGTTCCTCGTCTTTCCCGAACTACTCAATGTGAACACCTTAAGAGGGTTCTTTGAATACTCATACTCTTGTTAAAGAGCATTGGATTAGATAGAATTCAAGTTCCTAAGCACTATATTCTTTTTCTTTTCTTTTTTTTAGAAATAGAAAAGAGTATTTTTATGATTCCTTTCGCATACAACACAAAATGACCCTAAAAAGGAGCTTAGTTCATTCAAAATACTAACTCACAAAACAGTCATTCACAATCATGATCAAGCAAGAAACAACATGCATTAGATTGATTAAAAGCTCAAAAATTCTCAACAATAATGAAGAAGATCGAGTTCTTGGGATAAGATCTCGAAGAGGTCCCCTTACCGGAGATGGTGAAGGAAGATGGTCATGCTCTATTTCCTGAAAGTACTCTATCAGCTTGAAGAAATGGTAGGACTGCTCATCTTTAATATTCATTAATTTGTCATTGAACTCTTGATATTTAGTCTCCACTGACTGGTTTAGATTCTGAAAGCGTGCATTCATTGATTTCTCAAGAATCTCAAAACTAAAGTTGATTATAGTAGTCAACAGATCCAACTTCTCCAGGACTTGGTTCATGATATTGTGCGATGGTGCAGGGAGCTTATGTTGTTCTTCTTTCTGCTCATCCTTCTTTGGTCCTTCTGCTGCCTGTTCTGCTCCATAATAACTTTGAGGGAAATTTTTCCTCTTTGAGGTTGACTGCCTTAAGTGAAAATATTTTCTCATGGTAGGCTCTCTCAACTCTGTAGCAGATGCCAATATTTCAACATGAATGAGGACACTCGAATTCAACCTTTCCTACGAAATTGATGTCATGTTGGTGGTGAGGGGGTTAAAGACTTGAAAATGCAAAGCTAACCCTGTCACTATATTTCCCATAGAGATCAATGCTTTGGGAGCTATAACAACATGCCACAGTGTCTGAAAAATGAAATATGTGGTGGAAATTTTGGTAGAAGTGTGCATGCACCATAACATCAACGGCTCATGCTTGGATACTTTGTTGCTCTCCATTTTCCCAAAAATTGAATGGAAAATGAACTTGTGTATAATGATATAGCTGTGATCCTTAATCAACCCATTTGGTGAGCCGCGGGTATCCCAAACTTCTTCAGATGAAGTGATTTCCTTCCAGAACTCCCTTGGATTATACGTGTTTGGTGGCTCACAAATTCCTCCATGTGGAAACCTAAACACATCTAGCATAACATCATAGTCAATGACAATGGGTTTTCCATTAAGCCGACATTCAAATTTCTTATGAGCTTGATCAGAGACTTTTATAGTTGTATAAAACTCTAAGGTCAAATCTCTAAACACAGCATATGTTAAACAAGTTAACTTTCTCATACCTAATCTATCACACAAACTCAATACCCTATCCTTAAGCTTAACATGTTCTAGAGTTTCCATATCTAAATGCTTAGGAATAATAATTAATCTCTGAGATAAAATAATATTCTTATCTCCTTCTTCTTCTGTAAGGATTGGAAAAGGTGCTCCATACTTCTTTGCAAGGTCGATTCCCTTCTCCTTTGGTGGGAGTTCAGTAATATTTGCCTTCTTGTTGCTGTGAGTGGACGCCATCGTGTGAAGGTGAAAGGATGCTCTGTTTAGAGTATAAAGAGGCTGGAATGATTGGAGGAGGAACGAAATTAGAATAAGGAATGATTGAAAAGAAAGGGAAAAAGGTTGGAATTGAGGAGATTTGGGTTGATTTGATAGGAAGTTGAATAGGTAATCAGATATTTAGGAAGATATAGGGGGTTGTGGAGAATATAAAGATCGCGGGTTTTGAAAAAAAAAAGTGAATGGCGGCTAAATATGCAATCGTGACAGAAAGGAGAGAGCCTACAAATCGTGATCGCTGAATTTTCATGAGCGCAGATCATACATTGTCTCTTAGTTATCGAGTAATTCATGGTCGCGTTTGTTTCTGCGATTGTAACTTTTCCCAGGATTAGATTTAATGATCGCGCCAATTTTATCGATCGTGGATTCTACCCTGCAGATACAAGAACTTATTAGATCAGTTGGTTAAAATTACTTAGCAATAAATATTTAGTAAAACATAATGACTCAAACATTAAACCTAAATAGAAGGTAAAAAACAAATGACACTAACATTATATAAGCTAAAATTGAAGATAAAATTAAAAATAAAAATTAAGGTACAGAATTAAAAAAACATTCTAATTTAGGTCGTTAGCTTGACCATGCCCTTGTGGTTCAGCAAGTTAGTGGGTGCAGAGGATGAATGTCCTCTATCCTTGGTGGCCCAGATTAGTTGTTCTTTATTTCCTCCATCAGTTGAGTCAAACTTCATTTTTTCTTTTGAGAAAGTTTTCTTCTTAGGGGGATAAATCAATTTAATCACTTGCGTCACTTTCTTTTTTATCTTCACCTTTTATTTGGTATTTTTCACTTCATCTTGTATTTGAGGAATTACATGACTTTGGTTTGGCTTTGTTTGTGGCATCTTTGAGACTAGAGTTACTTCTTTAACTTCTTTGTTCATTAGCTGATCCTTTCCTTTTTGATTATTGGTACTCATATCCTTACTGAAGTTGTGCCTTATGAATTTTTCTCTCTCTTCTCCAAATCTTAATGTGATCTTGCCTTCATGGACATTAGTTAAATCTTTTCCAGTATTGAGAAAAGGTCTCCCTAGAATCAGGGGACAATTTTTATCTTGTTCAAAATCTAAAATGACAAAGTCCACTGGAAATACAAACTTGTCAACTTTCATAAGTACATCTTCCACTACTCCATAAGGATTTTTGATTGAATGATTAGCAAGTTGAAGTGTCATGTTAGTGCTGATCACCTCTTCAAGGTTTAGCTCCTTGAAAAGAAAAAGAGGCATAAGATTAATGCTAGCTCCTAAGTCACACAAGCATTTAGGAAAATCTTTAGAGTTAAGGGTGCAAGGAATTGTAAAACTCCCTAGATCTTTGAGTTTAACAAGTATTTTTCTAGAAATAATAGAGCTGCAAGTCTCCATCAAGGGCACCATCTCATTGTCACTCCATTTTTGCTTATTGGTGATTATGTCTTTGAGGAATTTAGCATACTTTGGCATCTCATTCAAGGCTTTTGAGAGGGGTAACTTCAACTTTAATTTTTTGAAGGTTTTGATGAACTTAGCAAATCTCTTCTCATCATTATTCATCCTCCTTTGTCTCAAGGGAAAAGGCAACTTTAGTGCATATTTTGATGTATCTATGGTAGGAGCAGGTTGCTTTTCTTGAGCTTTGCTTGATTCTCCAAGTTCTTTCTCTCGACTTTCAACTGGTGTATCTTCAATATTATGCTCTTGTTGTTGTTCATTTGCATTAATTCTTGGAGGTGGTTGTTGAGGTCCTTGAAGTTCTTTACCACTTCTCAAGGAAATGGCCTTGACTTGCTCTTTTGGATTGACTTCTGTGTTGCTTGGAAGATGGCCTTGAGCTCGAGTTACAACTACATTTGTAAGCTGACCAAGTTGAACTTCAATGCTATAAATTGATGAAGAGTGATTCCTGAGAATTTGGTCATACTTCTCATTCTAATTGTTGATCTTTGAACTGATGGCCTCTAAGATCTTGTTAAATTTTGACTTAATGGCTAAAAACCTCTCATCAATAGACTTGGATTAGAATCCAGGTAATGGTGTTGGTTTAGAGAATAGTTCTGAAATCCTTATGAGTGCTAATTGTTAATCCAAGAGAAATTTGGGTGGTTCCTCCATCCTTGGTTATATGTACTTGAGTAAGGATTATTATTTTGTTTCCTTGGTTGGAGTTGATTTCCAACATAACTGCAATTTTCTAGAATTCCTTCTCTATACATATTTCCATTCCCAATTTCACATTCAGGTGTTGAATGGTTAAGCATTTGACAATGTTCACAAAACATCACTAGAGAAGAGGAGGGTACATCATTACCTCTCATAGAGAAATCTTTAATTTTCTTGTTTAAAGCAGTGAGTTGAGCTTGAATAGAAGTAACACCATCAATTCTAAGCTTACCTCCTTGTTTAGGAGCTAATTGCCTCTCCGAAGGCCATTGGCAGTTGTTGTTTTCCATTTCTTCTAAGAGTTTAAAAGCTCCATTAATAGTTTTACGCATCAAAGATCCACCTGCAGTTGCATTAATAGTGTCCTTTATGGATCTCATCACACCATTATAAAAGGTTTGAATGAGAATATCTTTAGGAAGACCATGATGTGGATAACTTTGTTATAATTCCTTGAATCTCTCCCATTCTTCACACAAAGATTCATTTTTATATTGCTGAAAAGTGGTTATATCTTCCACAATCTTTGTTGTTTTCGTAGGGGGAAAGTAAAGAATGCTCGAGCTATAAGGTCCCAAGTGGTAATAGAGGTTGGTAGCTGAGAATTAAGCCATGCCTTGGCTCTATCTTTAAGAGTAAATGGAAAAAGTCTCAAGTGAATGGCATCGTCAGAAACTCCATTATACTTGAATGTATCACAGATTTCCAAGAAATTTGCAATGTGCATAATTGGATCCTTTAAAGGTAGACTATGGAATTGGATAGTGGATTGAATCATTTGCAAGAGACCAAGCTCAATTTCAAAGTTTTTAGCCTGTACATTTGGTCTTGCAATGCTCTATTGAGCTCCATCCAAATAGGGCATAGCAAACTTAAGGAGAGTTTGCTCTTCATCAGCTTGCTAACCTCCTTGTTATGCAGCCATAGTTCTGGTCACGCTCTTAGATTTCTTTTGGTTCTCTCTCTTAAGCTTGGATAAATTTGAGATAAATATCAATTATTCTTCTCTTGTACGTCTAGTATTGTGCATGCACAACCACAACAATACCTAAAACAGAATGCACAAATAAAAAATAGAATGTAAAAATAGAATATGCTCTAATCTATAACAAACTCAATTAAATATGATGTTAGTTGCCCAATCCCGAGCAATGGCACCAAAAACTTGTTTGCATGTTATGATTCTGCAAGTGCACGGGTCGAACAAGTAATATAGTGTGTGAGTAGAGTGTCGTGTCCCATGAGGATTAGTACTAAGACACCTATTAATCTTGATTGTCTATGTTTAAGGTTAATAAATTTGATTTAATTTAGACACGCAATAAACTAAACTAACAATTAATCTAAAGGATTTAAAAAGTGCTAAGTAGTAATCAAAATAACCAAAGGAACAATCAATGGGAGAAGCATGTTGTTGCGATATTAAGAACCATATTTCTCATTAAGTTAACTTGATGTTTATATTGACTTCTTGACACATATCTCAAGTTTATCAAATAACCATGAAGAGCCCTCTCTTGAGTGATACTCTCAACTCAAACATGCATATGAATCAAATGAACTTAAAGCCATAGCTTAACTCTCATCATCATTATGATAGTAGCCACAATCAATCATATATGGCATTAAGCAAAACCCATGAGAGAATCAGATTATGTTAAGCTTTCTCAAGTCATTTAACAAATCTAACAAGTATTTATGGGTCTATTAGATCTACCAATTCTCATTGCATAGATCTAAACTAGAGCTATATCTGGCCAAAACATAGCATTCAATTAAAACAACAAATACAATATCAAACATCAACTTAATATTAAATCAAACGGGTCTCCTCATCCTAACAACATAAGTAAATTTAGCCACACATGCCTATAATGTTCACGATCCTCAAAGTACTAACAACTAAGCTCAACATTTTTCAATTAAAATACAAGAGAAAGGAAAGAAGAATCGTTATAAGAAGCTTCAGATCTCTAGAATAGCTTTCTTTCTTCCTCTTTCCTCTCCTTAATTGTTGAGCTCCTCTTCTCTAGAATGAACCAAAAATAAATTGTCGCCCCCTAAAGTGAGTATTCTTGCCCTTTTATAGCCTTGCCTTCCGTCCTTTCAGCACTCCACACTTCTCTCTTTTTGCAGGTCCATGTCAATAGTAGGTACATTGGAAGCGTGACACCCGTGATCGCGCATTAAAGTCGCGATCATGGCAGTAGCTTTGGCTGGCAGGAAACTGTGATCACACATAAAGCCACGCTCATAAAAGGCTCAACATTTCTAGGCTCTGACATCTTGCACACACCCTCGATTGTGCATTCAAACATGCTCGTGATAGTGAAGGCTTCGCTGTAACTTTGTTCCTCTCTCCTTCTTTTTCTCTTCATCTCACTCAATTAAGCTCCCAAGCTTCCTTGTCCCTGTCAAAACAAAGAAAAATTAAAAGTAACTATATCTATATGCTTACCTATACTAAATGCAATTAAAATCATGCAAATGTATATAAAATAATGTCCTAAAACTATGCATAAATTGACACCAACAACTATATATTAGTAAAATAGCTTCCTGTTTTGCACGAGTAAACCTGCAAAGTCAGTGTAAGTTGAATATGTTCACTAATAAATATGGCTAAACATTTTAGTTAATAGAATATGATAATTGATTGTAATACACCTAAAATGGATCAAATCATGTGCATGTGATGGAACAATTTTTCTAGGTGGATTGTTGAAACCTTATCTTTAATTTGTTATAACAAGGGTTCTTGCAGTATATTATGGCAGCATGTCATTCATTAAAGAATCTTTTACAGTTTCTGTGTCTTTGTAGGATCATTAATTGCATATGTTTTGCATTATACATCGAATGTGCAAAAAATTAAATGGTCAAATAACAAAAACTCATTTCAAACCATGAAAATGAAAATAATGCAAGAGGGGTAATTTATACCAACGATATCTTAACTTTATGTGTAACTTAACTTTGATTCTAGTTTTAAAATGGTGCTTTCATAGATTTTTAGACCCCTTAAAATTTTTAATGGAAACTTTTTAATCCTTACTTTTTTAATTTTTCAATTTAGTCCTCAAATTTCAAAAATTTCATAATTTTACCTTTTCAAAACTCTCATACCATTTAGAATGAGTCTACTCTTTTTAGGACTTTCCATTAAGCTTAGTGCTTAATCAAAGGTTATAAACCTTCTTAACCAATGTTATTTCAGGGTTAAAATGTTTTCCCCTCAAGATAATTTCCAGATTTTTCCTTATTTTCTACTTGTATAGACAAATATGGATTTATTTGTAATATCTTCAAATCTAGACTAAAATGGTAATACCATACCATTTAAGGATACAAAATTTAAGAAAGACCATATTCAACAAAATAAAATAAATTGAAATTTTGTTACTCCTTTGAAAAAACAAGTAAAATTTGGTAACCAATGGGAGAAACAAATTAACCCAATGCAAGTGATTGAAACTTCCTTCCTATGATTTTTTTTTTAAAAAAAAGCATAAATTTTTTGTTGGCCTATAAGGGCATCTCCAACGCTGCTTCAAAACATCAAATTGTTGACCCCTTTTGTCTCTAATGCAGCGTTATTTTGGGCTTTATTTTGCATATACTACAAAGTTTGATGCATATATGCAGCCAACTTTTACTTTATGCATTCTCGTACCTTTTTTTAAAAAAATTTCAATAACAATCATTTTTTATCATTTGTTTCAATATAGTCCAAATAATTTTGTTCAATTTAGTCCAACTTTGTATTATATTTATCATAATATTATCAAATGTATATAAATTTGATTTAATTATTTTTACTTAAATAATATTAATATTGTTATTTAAAATAATATTAATTTTTTACTTAAATAATATAAATTTTTTATTTAAATAATTTTTTACTTAAATAATATTAAAATTTGGATAGAAACAATTTAACAACCATAGATTTACATTCATTTAACAATCAATTTAAGAAAACGATCAACAAAAATATTAAAATTAATAATACCCAAAAGCATAGATTAAATTACATATAATTTAATAATCTAGTAAATTAGAGCCAAATCCACCAATATCATTTAAATATTCACCAAAAACATTAGATGTAGGAGGTGGTGGTTGGTGTTGTTGAGCTCTTTTATGCATAGTCCTCTTTTTTCAGCTACCATAAATGCACAAAATTCAGGATCTTCAATAGAATTAAGATCTGTAAACAAAATCTTATTTTCTTCTTTGAATTCCTAGACAACCACCTTTTTATCCCTCCTAGTGTTAGCCTTTTTCAACATATCAATAACCTATCGATTTTCTTCCAGAAGAAGATCCATTTTTTCTTCCATATTTTATTCCTTTAATTGTTCCTCCTTTCATCTCTTCAATTTGATTTTTTTTATGCCAATGGGACGTCCAGTTGAAGAACCACCTACATTAGGCGCATCTTCGTCGATTGAAAATCCTAAAAGCCCAGGAGATGCTGGAATTGTAGAATCAAAAGTATGAGTCTCAAATCCTGATGATTCATTCACAATCAACCTAACTTTCCTCAAAGTGTGGTTGTTATCTTTAAATTTTTCAAAATCTTTGACAATGTGCCACACGTGATAAAATTTGAAACCTCTTTTGAAATGCACATCTTGTTGCATTAATTTTTTGCTTGAATTAAATAAAAATAATTAATTAAAATATTGTTTGAATTAATATAATACAGATGAAGAAGACATTATAGATAATATTAATAATATTAAAAAATACTTATTATAATGAAATACTTAAAATGTTTTTATTTGAAGCGCCACTAGGATGCATATTTTTTATTTGTCTAATGCACCCAGTTAATTTTCTAACAACTTTTTTAATTGTTTGGTATCAATATTATAATAAGCGTTTGGTATGCTCCTCGCAATTTGCCTATTTGTTTGCATTAAATTTTTGTCTACCCGTGACTAAAATCGATCCGAAGATTGATAAACACCAGCAATTGGGTCTTGTTAAATTTTCATATAAACTTTACATAAAAGCACATCTTCTGCATGAGTGTATCCAGATGATTGAATTGACATTTCCAAATTGTTGAAGTGTTTGATTATTAAAATGAGTTTGAAAACTCAGAAGATGTTGCAATATATTGTGAAAAAATCTTATAGATATGACATTTATTTATAGAAAAGGAATCTTTTCTGCATTTATTTTCAATCGTTGGGTGGTACACAAGATCAGCTTAACCGTTAGATTAAAAAGCTCACAATATCTTATCATCTTTTTGAAAAAAATACAAAGCTCAGGACATGCATTATTGGTCTGTTTTAATTTCAACCGTTGGATAGTATGCAAGATCATTCCAACCGTTAGATTAAAAGACATGAAATCTTATCATCTTTTTAAAAAAGACAAAGGCAGGACAATAATTATATGTTTACTTTAATTTCAACGGTTGGATGGTATGCAAGATCATCTCAATCGTTAGATTAAAAGACAGAAAATCTTATCATCTTTTTGAAAAAATAAAAAGGCAGGATAAATAATTATATGTCTGCTTTTAATTTCAATTGTTGGATGGTATGCAAGATCATCTCAATCGTTAGATTAAATGACAGAAAATCTTATCATCTTTTTGAAAAATAACAAAGGCAAGACAATAATTATATGTCTATTTTCAATTTTATTCATTGGATGGTATGCAAGATCATCTCAACTGTTAGATTAAAAGACAAGATATCTGATCATTTTTTTGAAAAAATACAAAGGCAGGATAATAATTATATGTCTGCTTTTAGTTTTAACCGTTGGATGATATGTAAGATCATCTCAACCATTAGATTAAAAGATAGAATATCTTATCATCTTTTTGAAAAAATACACAAGCAAGACAATAATTATGTGTCTGCTTTTAATTTTAACTGTTAGATGGTATGCAAGATCATCTCAACCGTTAGATTAAAAGATAGGATATCTTCTCATTTTTTGAAAAAATACAAAGGCAGGACAATAATTATGTGTCTGCTTTTAATTTCAACTGTTGGATGGTATGCAAGATCATCTCAACTATTGGATTAAAAGACAGAAAATCTTATCATCTTTTTGAAAAAATACAAAGGTTGACAGTAATTATATGTCTACTTTCAATTTCAATCGTTGGATGGTATGCAAGATCATCTCAACTGTTAGATTAAAAGATAGAAAATCTTATCATCTTTTTGAAAAAATACAATGGTAGGACGATAATTATTTTCTACAATATTATTTTAGCCCTTAGATGGTATGCAAGATCAACTCAACCATTGAATAAAAAGATAGTTAATAATTATCTTTTTAGAAAAATACAAACGTAGGACAATAATTTATTAATGTTTTTACTTTTAATTCCAACCATTGGATGGTATGCAATATTATCTAAACTATTGGTAATAAAATTGTAAACATTTAGCAACCTACAATAATTTAGTTTATAAAGCAATGCATTATGAATGTAAAAACTCAAAGATTTTCTGAAAATCTTATCAAAGCTCTCTAAAAAACTTTTTGCCAAAACTCTTCTTGTATACTTAAAAATGTTTCCCAAAATGAATTTTGATATTGGTGGTCCATCAGTCCATAGCTCATCAAGTTCGTCTTCTGATGACAATAATCCATTTGGGTTATCAAATGAAGAATATCAAGCAACATTGCAAATTCTCTCAATTACTAATATGATGATTGAATAGTATCAAAATCAACAATGCAATCGAATGTCTCGATATGGTGGATCGCTTCTAGGTCATATTTTGGTTCGGAAAGATCGTGAAGCTACACATTAGAATTTATTCAACGATTATTTTTTTGATAATCAAAGATACGGTGAGGATCTTTTTCGCCGAAGATTTCAAATTTCACAAAGTTTATTTTTTTTGTATAGTTGATGCATTCAAAAGTCATAACCCATATTTTGAACAATGAACTAATGTTATTGGGATACTTGGGCCCTCTATAAAAAATAACAGCAGCATTTCGAATGTTGGCATATGGCCTACCTGTTGATGCAACGGATGAATATGTAAAAATTGCTAAATCTACAGCGATTGAAAGCATGAAGATGTTTTTTCATTCTATTGTGGAAATTTTTTCACATCAATATTTAAGAAGACCTAATAGTACTGATATTGCTAGGCTGCTCCATATTGGTGAAGAACGTGGTTTTCCTGGAATGTTGGGCAGTTTAGATTGTATGCATTGGAAGTGAAAAAATTATCCAGCAGCATGGACTGGACAGCATGCAGGCCATAGTGGATCACCAATAATAATTTTGGAAGCTGTTGCCAACTATGATCTTTGGATATGGCAAACTTATTTTGGTATGCCAAGAACTAATAATGATATCAATGTCTTAGAATCATCTCATCTTATTTCTAATCTTGCACAAGGTATTGCTCCTTTAGCACATTATGTGATAAAAGGAGGTGAATATGCTATGGGTTACTATTTAGCTGATAGTATATACCCAAAATGGAGCAATAATGTTCAAATAATTCATGAACCTCAAGGCCTAAAGAAATTTTTTTTATAATAAAACAAGAATCATGCAGAAAAGATGTCGAGCGTGCTTTTGGAGTTCTACAGTCATGTTTTGCAATTGTAGTAGGACCAGCACATTTTTTGAGAAAAGAAAACTTGCATGACATGATGACAATGTGCATTATTCTCCATAATATGATTATTGAGGATGAATGTGACTTAAATGCACCAATTGTTGATGCAATAGAAGCTCTAACTGCAAATGTTGAAATGAAGTTCGATGATAACACCCAATTTGAACAATTTCTTGCTTATCACAGATGAATTAAGGATAAAGATAATTATATTGCACTTCGTAATGCATTAATTGAACATTTATGGAAAAAATATTCAAATTCAAATGATTAAATTATTAATAATGTGATTTGTATTTTTCAATTTAATTAGCACTTGTAATAGACTATTTTAATTTTAAGATGTAATTTTATGTTTTTTTAGTAAATTTATTTTAATGTCTTTTAGTTCTCTTCATATAACATATTATTTAAAAAAAATATGTGAATGTCTTTATATTATTTATTTTTAAAAATATATTCAAATATTAAATTTTATTATAAATAAATATATGGGTGTATATTGTAAGTATTGAATAAATTATGAGTGTAATATTTAAAATGTATAAATAATATAATATTAGTATTGGATAGGAATATGTGGAGAATATTCTTTTTGGAGTTGAAAATGAAGTAATAGGTTGGAGAAAATTTACTATAGCATATGCATTTAAAGTAAAATTTACTGTATTTTGAAGTTTTGGGTTAGAGATGGCCTAAGGCTCCTAAATTTGAATCAATATGCCACTTTTGGGTTACTCTTGCCTTAATTTTTATATATGCATCAAATACCACATTAGTATCGACACCTTGCTGTATCCATGAACAAATAAAATTAGGCATGCTCACCATGCAAATCCACCATACTCACTCATTAATGGGTATTGTAGAGAAACAATCATCTTCCCAAACATAAAAGACCAATTAGAAAAACAAGCCAAACGCACATCCCTTCAACAATGCAACAAGCACATTAATGTGTGTGCGCGCGGGCATATGTGTGTATATATATATACTTGCTAACAGTCAGAAACCACCATCATGTCTCAAAACCACCATGGTATCTGCTCTACCAATCTTGCTCTCCATCTAATGGTCAATAATGGCCTTAATTAAATACATGGCCTACAATGTCACCTACACAATGATTCACTTAAAGAGTTGCTAACTGTGTACAGCCAAAACATCAGACTTATTACAGCAACTACATATGCTTCCATTTTCAATATAATTTACTTTGGCACAAATAAAAAAAAGTGGTCCGTCATGAATCATGACAAAAGTGCTAACACTTTCACCTACATTAGAATCCATACAAGTTAAGGGAATGAAGTCATACTCCACCAATTCCACAATAAGAATAGAAAAAAATTTACAAAAATCACAAAAATAACTGATCAATAATACAGAGGAAAAATAATAGGGCAGCCTGAAGGGCGAGTGAGAACCCATAAGAAGAGAAATGCCGACATAGACCCTTCTTGCCAGGTGATGCACTAGGTCTAGAGATTGATATGTTAGCAAACATCTAAAATTGAACCACAGAAAGAAAGTTATGTAGATGAACAATAAGGAAGTCCATATTGATCTATTAGTGATCATCTAAAATTGAAGCACAAAAAAGGAATGTAATAATGAATGATAAAGAAGCCCACTAATTGGAGCCAAAATGAAGCCTCTATCACCAAAATTGCTTATGTTTTCACTCTCTCAAATTTGCCTAATTGTTGAACTTATTTCTCTCTCCTAAAGGATTGACTATGTCTGTATATTCGAATACTGAATAAAATGTGTAAACCAGAAAGAACAAAATGAGATAATAATCAAAATAAAATTACCACCCAACTATTTATTCACATACCATTCAGAGTGGGATGACTCCAACCCCACTTTAAAATCTGCGTGAAAGATCAAGTAAATAATGGCATCATCAAACGAGCCCACTTTACAATCTAGTCCATTCCACAAAACCCAAATTACCATAAATTTACTTGCACAATAGTTTTTGCTATTTTAGTGGTTCAACTTTTTTTTTTTTGCAATCAAGTGTTTAGACTCTTTAATTTAGTATTATTTAAGTGGTTCTTGCCAGTGAGTGGTGGTCGGATGGCTGACTCATTACATGTGGGACCTATTTTTTGTTGCGTAAATAGACATGTCATCTGTCACATATGTAAAACATTTGCTTTATCTAAAATGCCCCTAATTAATTATCTCTCTCCTTTATATTTTCTTCTTTTAAACTCTTTAACCTAAAGGATTCCTCCTATCTCCCTTCCCTCGCTTTTACCTCCCTAGCTAGGGATGCCGATACTGAGGTCTATCATCTTTTATCAATCTTTTTATTTCTCTGTAAATTTGAATCCCTTCACAATCCTAATAACAAGGAATAAAAATCCTAAAAAAATTTAAAAATGGGTGAGATTTGCATTGATTTGCCACAAGAGTGATAGGAATTAATTTTGAATTTGCTCGATCACTATCGTCACTTCGAATCTCTCTCCTTAGTCTCCACTTGTTTCCTCTCTATCACCAATAATCTTCGTCGAACATGAATGATCTCTTCTCATTTACTTCTTTTTCTTCCCCATCTTCTTTTCCCCAATTTGACATCGATTAAAATCTCTCAATAATGCTGACCTCGATTATCTCATGTTTCAACTCTCCAAATCTAAATTGGACCTCCAATCTCTCAATTTCGAGAAACAAACCTGATGTCCCTATCTGGGTATGAAAGAATTAGGGTTGAGAAAGTGGAATTTGAGGAGATTCAATTGCTCCAGAGTTACTTTATAAGTTGCTACTGCAAGAACCAAAAATGGCGAAGTTCTTGAAACCCAATAAGGCAGTGATACCCAAAGATAATTTACAACTCGTCTTTGAGTTTGTTCACCACAACTTGGACTCTACTGCTATCATTTGTTCATTGTCATCATATCTTCACAACTCGCATTCCTAAAGACCATTTGCATCAACAAAGAGAAGTTGTCGAGCTTATTAAACCCCAAAGGAGAATGAGGCTCAATTTGCATCACTAGTAAGTTTAAATTGATTCAAATACATGACCAAAGGAAGTGCGAATAGAACATAATAGAGAGGGTTATATTATAAATAGTAAAAGTTTTGTTACTAATTTATAATTTACTAGATTGTAATCTTTGCAGCTTGCTATTTTCGTGACATCAAAACTAGGTTAAGAACTGTGAAAGAGACTTTACAGGATGCATGCCATTCAAAGTAGGATCAACCATTTTTGCCGAGACATCAATATCATGCAATTGAGGAGTAGCCCATCTCACAAGTGACTGCTCTGATCCAACCCTTGAACTGTGTCTTACGACTAATTAAAAGCTTTAAGATCACTACACCAAAGCTGTAAACATCAGTGTATACTCCGAATAAAGCAAATTCATACACCAAAAGATGCTACCCATGCTTATCCTGCCAATGAAACAACCTTAAGCGAGATATATTTGAAATAGCTACGAGAAAGTTATCTGTCAATAACCAATTTTTCAGTAGGTGGAGGCTTTAGATCCACAATAGCAGCAATATTTTTCATTCTTTACTATTGCATCTATGTATTTATATCAATTGGGTATAGTGATTTTGGGTACTATTAATAGTCTACCAAACTGATTTATTAAAATCTGAAACGGAGGTGGTGGTAATGGTTTATGGCTAGATGGAGACAGTTCAAGTTTCTTTGGTTCTTTATTTTCTTTTTTTTTCAAAACCAAATCCCTAGCATAGGGGCATTTTAGACTTTCAATATAATTTGCATACATGTATAATGACATGGCTAAAAGCGGGACCCATTGATGCTGATTATACATTCAAACCACCTTATATCAGTCAAAAATACTTAAATAATACAAAATTAATGAGTTTAAATGCTCTATTACAAAAAAAAAAAGTTCAACCACCAACATAGTAAAAATTAAAATGTTCGCACACTATTTGTGCAATTTTTCCAAAAGAAAAAATGGGTGCATTTTTTAAAGGAAGAATTGCAAAAATAGTGTTCTAACTTTGCAATTTTTGCTATTTTCATGGTTCAACTTGTTTTTTTTTTTGCAATCAAATGTTTAGACTCTTTAATTTGGTATCATTGAAGTGGTTCTGACAGATATTGGGTTGGCTGAATACACAGTCAACATATGTGGGCCCTACTTTTAGACATGCAGATGGCTATGTCATCATCTTCTTTTAGGATGACAAACCAAATATCTAAAATTCCCTAACATGTTTTCTTTACATAGGGTTAGAAAGTTAACAAAAATAAAATCAATCAATATTGTAAAAGAAAATTGAGGCGAAGGAAGAAGGAAAAGAACTAACAGCTACTGAAGAGTCAATGGAAGTAAAGATAAGACACCCATATGTGGACTGACGCATTATGAGGATGTCTTGGACTCGAGCTAATCCAGGGAGGCAATTTTAGTCTTGCAAAAATCCAAACTATGGCTTGACATTTGAATGCATTGAGGATGCATTATGTGAAAGGTCAGGAAGAATAATTTTTGGTCTTTTGCGTAACAAAGCAAGGCTAGAAAGTGAGTTGAAGAGAAGCAAAGTTAGGGAAAGGCATTTATAGGTTGTAGTGATTTTGTTGGTTCTGGTAGTTCAGTTCATCCTCTTAAATTGAATTTTTTTTTTTTGTGAAATAAAGTTAATGTATTTGGGGTTTAAAGTTATAGATGTGATGTATTTAGGGTTTAAGAAAGATTATGCATTAATAACATCTTAGTGAATGAATTGGAGTTACGAAATTCAATTACTGTTTATGTTGGTGATTCAAATGGGGTTACTTTTGATCTTGATTTTGCTTAATGAAATAGATTTAATGTTGCTTTTTATTTAACTAAATTACAAATGTGTGATGGTTATTGAAGTTTGGTTAATGAAATGTATATAGAGAGGAACAATGGTCTAAAAAAATGGTTGTCAGAAAGAGTTTAATGCAGGCATTCATTAAACTACCGCAAATAACAACTGACTTAAATGATTAAATGGTCTGCATAATGATGTAGAGTCTGCAAGATGGTTATAACAAATCCATTGTGAGCATGTCTAAATAGTTTATGAGCTTGCATGCATTTTTGCTATGTCTGCATTAGGATGTCTGTGATTATGAGGATATCTGAATAAAAGTAGTAAAAATGAAATACTAAATCCAATTTGGAATGCTGAGATGCTTAAGTCAGAACACACTTGCATCTGTCAAATAAGAAAATCATCAAAACAAACAAAAGTAATGTAAATAAGATAGTTGAAGACTTACTACATAAAAGTTAAGAAAGTTGCATATAAACGTTAAGCTGAGGCAAATTGCCTAAACATACATTACATAACATCAAAATAATTACCATTCATATCCATATTATTACTAAGAATGACAACCATGTTTATGTTCAGCCTCATAATACATAACAACAATGTTCATATAGTTCAGACTAATACAAAAACAAGGATATCAAAAGTTTGTGGGCAATAATTATCCATTTTCACTATGTATTGTTGTCAATTTTTTATGTCTTTGAAAACTTTCTTTTGCCTTGATCATCTTTGTTTGAATCATTGTTAACCTTTCTTTTTGATGCTGTTGTATTAGCTCTAGCCTGGATAAAAATAATTATTTAAAAATTAAACACAAGTAACAAACATGTGTTAGAAGAAAACATTAATGCTTGTATAGAAAATATACTTGTAGCTGATTGCTCGTGATGAAATGTTATCCATCCTTGTTAAAACCTTTACTTTTTTCATCATGAAACTAGGCTCATGTTCATTACCCAACCTCAGCCTTCCACATGAATGAATAAGTCTTTCACTTCTCCTTTAAGGCTGAAACATGCACATTATAAACAAACCAATTAACATTTAAGACAACAAAACACATATTAGACCTATATCAAGATAAAACACAACAGAACACCATACCCTACATCAAGCATAACTGATAAAGTATGCAAGTCTGTGTAGACTCCAAAACCTTCAAGGGGTTGTGTAGCAAAGCCAATTGGTTGGCGTTGTGGCTTCCAAGATCGTAATCCACTTGGTTGTGTAGCAGCATTGTATGTTGCTCTAATTTTTCTATTGTAGCTAATCTCAAAGTGTTTCACCTTTTTCAATATAGGTGAGGTATTGATTTTTGATGTACCAAACACCATTGCATTCATTCCTTCAAGTCCAAAATTTCCACGTTCACCCTGATCAGCATCAATAACTTGCTCCTGCATTTCTTGTTCAGTTTCAGCATTTGTAAACTGTGTCTACAAATATAAAATAACAACCACATTATTTCAAGCCAAATAAATCTATTCACCCTTTTCATAAAATGTTAAGTTAAAAAAATATAACATATTCAACCTATTCACCCATGTTTGCATTACTAATATCTGCTTACTTCTCTTGTCCATTTCCACTTTGTGTCCGCAACTATTAAACAATAATCAAAGTGTTTTAGCAAGAAAACCTATTGTTGTTTACAAGTTCATCATAAATTATACATGTTCACCAATCTCAATATTAGTAACAACTGATTGTTTTGTCCCTCCCTTTCAACCACGTCTTTGAAAAATATTAAACAACAATCAGACATTTAATTATTAACAATCATGCAAAAATTTTAGAAAGTAAAAAAATACTCACTGCATATTTCTTTGCACTTAACAATGAAGTTTGTTCGATAGCCTGTTCATTATTGTCAATTTATGGGGTTTCGCTTGGTCTTCTCAATTCAGGGCATGTCTGTTTGTTATGCCTTTGTTGGTAATAATTATGACAAGTCATCTTTCTTCCTTTTCTAGATATTTTTGTCCTATTGCCTCTATTTTCACTCTCCTCTCTTCTTTGATCTTTTGGAGGTCTACCAGACATCCTTCTGTCTGGAGGTGGCTGAGGAGGGTCAATTTATTTCTTCTCCCAAAATTTCTTACTATTCATTCCCTTTATCATGTGTGCATACATTTTCATAGATGTTGTCTTCTTATACACATCATGCACAAAGTCTTCTGGATTCTTTTCAATGCGATGTATAGCACAAATTGCATGTGGACAGGGAATACTTATCAAGTCCCAAGTGCGACATGGACAGGTTCTATTCCTTAAATTTACAATATAGGTGTCACCTTTCTATCCAACTTCAAATCCATTCCATAACATATTGCAATTCATACTTTCAAGGCAGTTATCATACAACTTCTTCCTTATCCTTGGGCTAAAATCATAAATCCTTCTTTCGCATTTGGAACAATTATCTCGTAACCTATTCATAACCAATTTCCTGATTCCCTCCAACATTGTGTAAATGTTTTTATCCCTGAACTCCATAATCTTTCCATTAAATGCCTCAATGAGATTGTTATCTACAATGTCACACTTGACTTCAATATTAAAATAAGCACAATACCAATGTTTTGGATGGGTGTTCAACATATCTTCAAAACCTTGAGGTGTCAACCTCTTCATTTTCTCCATGTTTACCTCAAATTTTGGCATGTTATTTGATTTTGCACGAACCCAAAACTGCTTTTGCAAGTCCTTCAACTTGTGCTTCTTTCTCCAATTAGCATACAAATGTCTTGCATGGTGTTCTGCATGTGGCAAGAGATGCCCCACTGCATCTAGTAAGCCTTGAGATAAATAAGAGATATTAGAGTTAGCATAATAATTACTTGAATATAAAAGTTAACAAAATTTAAAAGTTAACAAAATATAAGAGTAAAGAAAATAGATTTCTAAAAAGTTTATACAATATGTAATTATTACATCAATCTAATATGTGCATATATGAACTCAAATTATGAAAACACAATTGCATAATAACAACACAATGTCAAATGAAAAAAAAATACCTTTTGTTGGTATGTGATTATGGTCTAACCACTACCATCCTTCATATTAAGATCTTTGGCCAACAACTGAATGAACTAATTCCAAGTGACTCGATTTTTATATGTCACTATAGACCATACAACTGGGAATATCTTGTTGTTCCCATCCCTCCCAATAGCAGCTTGTATTTCACCTTTGATAGTGCCTTTCAAAAAGCTGCCATCTAACCCAAGTATCCTTCAACACCCTCCTAAAAAGCCCTTTTTTAAGCAGTCAAAACTGATATACAACCTTCTAAAAAATGGAATTTGCTCTGGAATCGGTCTATGAACCTTCATTTCTATTGTACTACTCAGGTTGAACCTCTCTATTTCACCTAAGTAATCCCAAAGCATGCCATACTCTTCTTTTGGGTCTCCTTGAAGTTTTGCCATTGTTAATAACTTTGCCCTTCTCAATTGGGTCAATGTAAAGTTAACTTTTAAATCTTCTTTAATTAAATCCTTTAATTTTACTAACCTAATTGCATGAATACATTTGTATCTATGCAAATAGTTAGCAGTTAGCCATCTTGATATAACCCTCTTGTTTTTGTTAGTAACAGGGCAGTTATGTTCTTTATAATAGGTCTTAATCTATAAATGATGACTTACACTGTCATTAGAAGTAAAAACGACCCATGGACATGTCTTCTTAACACACCTAACTCTGACCTCATAATCAGTATTCCTAACAATTTGCATAGCACGCCTTTCTTGAATAGAATACCTCGTAATTACTTCCTTGAACCTTTTGGTGCCTCTAAATTACATGCCCAAACACAGTGTAATCTTCTCTGCATTAGGATTATAAGCAGGAAATCTACTTTTAATCCTTACCACATGGTCAACCTCTTCACCATCTGTGCTCATACAACTCCACTCATCATATGATCTAAAATCTTCATCAGAATAAAAGATAATGTTATAAGCTTCACCGATCCACTTTGAAAAAAAATTTCTCATAGTTTCAACAACAGCAGCAGTAACTTGTTCACTCTGCAAATGTTCTTCTAATACTACTTGAGATCTACTTTGACTGCCACTTGCTTGACTGTTAACAAGTCTTCTTTATTGTCTACTTGACCTCCTCAAAGATTGCCTTGCACTTATAGCTCATCATTATCTTAGTCAGACAAAAATTCATAGTCAACAAGTGATGTAGCGGAAGGTAGGTAATTGCAAGAATCGTTGATTCAAAGGAATACCGATTTGCAATTCTTCAAAACCCTATTGATTCTATCGAATTCTAGGGGATTTGGAATAAACAAAGTCTATAATTTTTATTAAAAATCA
>CATIWM010193163.1:0-16650 GCA_949671775.1 Mallotus repandus
ATATTCCCTATGGGACGTCTAGTGAGATGAATTGAAGAAATTAACTATATTCCCTATGGGACGTCTAGTTAATTGCACTATAGTTCCTGTGGAACGTCTAGTGAACTTATGATTTGAAAATGTGCTGT
This sequence comes from Mallotus repandus, assembly GCA_949671775.1. Classification (NCBI taxonomy): domain Eukaryota; kingdom Viridiplantae; phylum Streptophyta; class Magnoliopsida; order Malpighiales; family Euphorbiaceae; genus Mallotus; species Mallotus repandus. The sequence continues at coordinate 129 of CATIWM010193163.1, forward strand.
AGTTCCTATGGAACATCTAGCAAAAGAGTGTGTGAAAGGTGCTATAGGTCTTGTGGAGCATCTAACAACTTGTGCTATAACTACTGTGTAGTGTCTAGGTGAAGTGAATTCAAAATGTTGTAACAGCTACTGTGCAACACATAATGAAATGAATTTCAAATTCATGTTATAACTACCATGTAGCGTATAACTGAGTGAATTAGAGTTATAGCTACCACATAACGTATAACTAAGTGAATGCAGTGTGTGAAAGATGCAGACATCACCTTTTGAATTTCACATCGACTGGAATTCTATATTGACACTGACTACTTGCTTTGAATTTCTCTATTGATTAACTTTGATCAGCTACCTTCATTGCTCGATGACCTTGAGTTGACTTTATAATGTCGGTGCTGATGACACATATTGAGTGTATTTTCTTCTGCATTTAAAAACTTGTTAAAGTTAGTTTCAGCATGATGATTGTACAGAAGTGCATTAAAGAAAATTCATCATTTATCATAAGATAATGTGCATTCAACGACTCCCACTAATTTTTTATCTTCACGACTATCATTTATTTGCCATTCACAAAGTTAGAGGTATCATTAACCACCTTATGCTGAGAGTGTTTATTTACCAAGTGAAGAGCTAACTTTTACACCTAAATATAGGGATAACTTGCTAGACAAAATTTATGGATATTGAGCATAAATAGATCAAATTTTGAGGATCAAAACAGTCTTTGAGTTATTGATGTACTTTTTTCCTTATCTTAGTATTCCCCCGCCTTTCTAATATTACTCAGTATGGATACCGTTGGAAAGGTCCTTTGGATACTCATACTCTGTTTAGAGCATTAGAGTAAATAGAATAACTTTTAACGTGATCCTCTTTTAGTTATCCCTCGCCTTTCTCGTATTACTCAGCGTGGATACTGCCAGAGGGTTCACACTAATACTCTTACTCATTTCTGAGCATTGGAGTAGATTAAAAATGCTTGCTCTTATTTCAATTCTCCTCTTAGTATTCCCCCGCCTTTCTCGTATTACTCAGCGTGGATACCGTTAAGAGATTTTGTACTCTTACTCAATTTGAGCATTGGAGTAGATTGGATGCACATTTAATTACAAAAGACCCCTGAAGAAAAAGGGACTTTTCAATTTAGTCCATAAAATATGCAATCAAGCCTTGGGATCCAAAATTAAAATACTAGAGACCTATTTGCAATAAATTTTCATCATCGGAGTCCTCTTTTGCATCCATACTCTAGTCATCTCGAAATTGGGTGCTTACAGTGACACCTCATCAAAGAGGCGGTGCCTCTGTGTAACCGACCTCTGGATGCATTTAATGCCATTAATGGCTTCATTAAGTAAAGAAGGACCCACCATATCGTATATCTGGAGGTTTTTGACTTAAAAATAAGACTTTTGGGGAAAAAAAGTGAGCTAAAAAAGAGGGAAATGATGAAGGATGATGTTATTTTGTTTGGAATTGATTTTGGGAAATTGGGGAAAAGGAAAGGTGGAAGCTTTAAGTAGAGTTTTTTTGGCTGAAAAAAGGAGGAGAAGAGGTTAAACAATATCAAAAACAAGAGAACAAAATGTTTTTGAAGGAAAAACCAGAAAGAATATAAGAAAAGAAAAGAAGAAGAAAAAGGAAAATAGAGATTGAAGCTTAAAAGGAATTTTTTTTAAGAAGGGAGAGGGAAGCTCTTGCACTCAACATAGCTAAACTAAGAAAACTAAGCTCTAATAGCTGAGTTAGGAGCATCAAGCTCATCCAAGTCAGTGAGAATCCTTGTTTTCAAGCTTTAAGTTGCTCATTTTCTATAAAAAAAATCAATCTCTTGATTTTTGTGCTTATTTTGTGTTTATTGCTTGCTTGATATCATGTTGATGGCCTGAAAATATGAATTATTGAGTTTTAAGTTGCTAGTTTATACATATTTGCATGTATGCTTGAATCTTTTAAGAATTAAGAAAGATGTAAAATGTTATATTCTTGTTGAAGTGGCAATGTCTTTTCAATAAGACGCCATCTCTTATTGAATCGCCTCTTGCTCCGGAGGTGATGCCTCTTTGAAGAGGCGATCACCACCCCGCTAGAGTCCTGCACAAGTCTGTTTTATTTTTAGTATCCTTTTGGTTTATTTTCAATTTTTGATATGTCTCCATTGTTTTGTATCTTCGATATTGCATGAGATTGCTATGATATTGGGTATGTTCAAGTAATAAATCTATGTATAAATGAATATTCATGCCTATTTTATACAAATTGAATTCAATTTCTTTTATAAATAAAATTGTTATCTTGAAATAGAACTAACCATTATTTATTGTAGGGATTTCTCGGTGATTTTTAATCGTTAAATAGTTAGTGTATTAATTAGTTCTTGAGAGGTTTTGTTTGAATTCATTATCGTTATAATTGTATAAAATGTTGTAATCCTTAATCCTTTCCCCATTCGTTTTGAATGTATGATTGTAAATTCATTATTACTTGCATTGAATGTTGAGATAATAAGCATGCAAGTGGGATTAATGTGCAAACTTGAACTAAAGTAAAAATCAGAAATGATTGTAATCAACAAATAACAAGGTAATAATTCAATAATCAAAGGTAATAAAATACAAAACACACAGAGGCCCAAACCACAAAGTTGGGTGGGGATTTAAAGGCCCATACCCAATTTTCGAACCCGATCTTTGATGATGGCTTCTGGGAATCTCCGTGGAATCTAGTTGCTATATAGTATGTCCCAGCTTTTATCTGGGTGGCAACTCCATCTCCATTTTGGGCTCTAAGCCCATTATGTATTTCCTAGTAGGCCTTGAGTTTGCACAATGTCGTGGTCGCCAAACACTTGGGAGCGCGATAGACCTTGCCACCTACAGTGGCAACTCCACTGGGGATAGAGAAATTGATTCCAGTGTTGTGTAATTTATCATCTTTGATGATTTCCTTATTTCCTTTGCATTTCTTGCATTCACGACACATTTCTACACAATGCGCACATCAGTCCCAAATAACTTGACAATAGTCTTTGCTTCACTGCCTGTGTTTCATTCAAACCTGGTGGTGAAGTATTCGATTATTGTCACTCATAGCACGTACCTACCCACATCATACAAACCCTTTAGTGGGGAGATGTAACGGGAGTATATAGCTATGGGAGCCGTAGCTTTTTACCCTTGACTTAGCTCATATAATGACCTAGTAACTTCCACTAAGATTTTTCCAAGTGTGTGATTTATGCCATATAGTAATCCTTGTAATAAAGCCCAGGCCCTTGACTAATGGACTATGCCAAGCTGGGCCTTTCATGCCCATTATGGCCCATTAAAATGGACTTTGGTTTTATTCAAAAGAATTACTACTTGTTTGCCTCGTTTTGAGAGTTCTTTTGCATACATTGGTTTTAATATCCGTTGTTGATAATTGAAACTCGGCCAACAATCCTAGGAAAAGGAACTCGCCATTGAAAACACGTGTGGGAGAAATAAGGGTGGAGCTACCGCCTTAAGAGCTTTGTCTTATTTTTTGTTACATGTAAATGAAATAGATGATTATTTCTTTCTTTAAATGTTAAGGTAAACCTGCATATCATGCATACACATCATGCATATCTCTAACTCATGGTGGTTGTAGATATAGATCTAAATCAGTCACCTGTTTGGACACGCTCTAACACCGACCGTTTAATTAGAATGTTGAAAGAAATAGCATCATTGAGCTTTGATCTTGAATAGTTTAAGGCAGAAATGGCCAAACAGATTATAACAATCATGCGAGAGATGATGGTAGAGATGAAGAGTTCAACCAGGGAGAAACCATCAGCGCCTCCACCACTACCATTTGATCTTAATATTGAGAATCCGATGAGGTGAGGAATAGAAGATGACCAAGAAATATTACTAGTAGAACCTATAATTTGACAAAAGGTAGATGGTACAGAGAATGTAAAGAAGTTGGACTAGGCCAAAGATATCGCCAAGACCATGTCACAGATGCAAATAATGATGAAAGAGAAAGGGATTGATGCCCGGATGGATTACACTAGCTTTGATATAGATAAAGCTAAGGACCCTTTACCTTAAAAGTTCAAGTTCCCAGATATGAAGAAATATTACGAAACTGATGACCCACACTTGCACTTAAAGCAGTATGTGACCTATATGCAGGTAACATAATTGACTAAGCCTCAAATTGTTAAGCAATTCCCACTGTCTTTAGAGTGTGGTTTAATTCGTTGGTACTATATTTTAGAACCACATATGTAGAGTGATTGGAAAGAATTGTGTACCACATTTATCAAGCAGTATGGTCTGAATGCTGCAATGGAAGTGTCTCTGCGAGATTTACAAAACACAAAGCAGAAGTTCAACAAGCCCTTCGATGAGTATTTGACTAGATGGAGGGAAAAGTTATCACAAATGAAGCACAAACCGACAAAATCTAACCAGTTGACAATAGTGATGGAAGGTTGTATTCCACTACTTTCTCGAAAGTTGAGGGGTCTTAGGATCAGGAACTTTGAGGAGTTACACCGTATTGGGGTACATAAAGAGTTTGACCTAGCGCAGGATAAGAAATTCTTCAGTGAAAGATCTGCAAGCAGAGAGAGGGCCGGATCCAGTAGTGCTATTGGACCGAACAGTAATGTTCAAATTAATATCATCGGACAATCCCATAGGTTTTCTAATCTGGGAAGACCTCTTTCCAAAGTCTTAGAGAAGCTCATTGAAAACAACCTGATACGACCACTACCTCAAAGACTGCCTTTCCTAAATGTGGACCCAAAGTTCTATTGTAAATATCACCAAACGATTAGGCATGATACTAATGCGTGCATTCGCCTAAAATATAAAATTCAAGATTTAATCAATTCATGCAAGATAACTAACCTTGAAACACAGAAAAATAAACACTAGAAATAACCCTCTGCTTAAGTATCGCAATGTCCCACCACCAAATCCACCTATCCTTATGATAAACACCGACTTGATAGAGGAGCAAGTCCTTAATTCCTTCATCGATGCCACACTTACACCACCAAAATCTGAATCTGAAAACCTAGATCCAAATGAGCAGCCTAAGGAGCTCAATATAAATGTTTTAGACATTTGGAGCTCTAATGATGAAGAAAGAGGTCAGATTGATCTATGGAAAGACGACAAGGAAAGGAAAACCCAGGCAGTTAGAAAAGTTGAGAAAAAGAAGGAAGAAGCAAAATCTGCTAAATTGGGAAAATAGAAGTTGGGTTTAGATGAAGAAGTGAAGAAGGAGGAAAAAGATGATGAAACAAAGCAGAATAAGAAGACTATCGATGCTTAGGGAGATGATAAAACTATTGCCAGTGTTTGGGAGTTGCTTGTGCACTCCAGAGCCGATTGAGAGGCACTGGTTATGGCTCTTGATCATAAAAAGATCCCTACAACTTGCACTCCTTGTCAGATGGTAGATTCATTGAAAGAGAACCCTCAGGGGACAATTATGTTTACAGATGATGATCTGCCATTGGAGGGTAGAGATCATAGTGAAGGGGAAATTAATTTATTGTGTGATGGTGGATAACAGATTCGTAATCAATGTGTGTCCTCTTAAGATTCTGCCAAAGTTGGGATTGACGGTGGCTGACTTAAAGTCATCTGAAGTAGTCATCAAGGCCTATAATGACACCAAGAGGCCAGTCGAAGGGCCTTTAGAGCTCTAGTCATGACAAGACCTATAAAGGTTTGGGTCAATCTGCATGTGATTGACATCCTAGTCACTTTTGCTATGTTATTGGGGAGGATGTGGTTCCATCCTTTAGGGGGAGTACCATCAATTGTGCACCAGAAGATCAAGTTCCCACATGAGGGGAAAGTGGTTACCATAACGGCAGAAACTGAAGCTGCAGTGGCCGCTATAAAGCTAGCTCCGAATGAGATTCTGGTAAGTCTGAGCTTCAAGGTCTGTGTGATCTATGAGGATGAGCTGAATCCAAAGATCATGAGTATGATGAAAAACATGAACTTCATGCCTAGTATAAGGCTAGAAAAGAACCAACAAGGCCCCCTAAGGTTTATTGAGCGAAAGACTCCGATTTTAAAATACGGAGTAGGATACTAGGGTGATGATGCTTTCGAGGAAATGAATGAAGATGGGAATGAGTCTGGGAAGAACAAAGATGGAGCTGAGCCTAAGTAGAGACCACTTTAGGAAACCTTTATAGAAGAGGATTATGTTGGCAACCCCGAACCGTTAATAATAGCCGAAAAGATGGTTCCTGGATTTGAAATATTTACTGAGCACATGGATGGGATCCAAGAATCAGTTGCCAAGGAACCTATAGTAGAGGAACTGGTATAGACTTTCAAACTATAAAAGGATATTCTTGCGGCATAGCTGAAGGATGCTGGGGATCAGAAGGAGGAGTGTGATTTTGAATCTTTTATTTTTAATTCCATCATATATGTCTTCTATGATGATCTTGACGTTTCTTTTGGCAACATGTTTAATACTGATGATGTTTTCTTTTATAAGGTTAATGTAATAGAAACTGACTTTGTCTACTTGTGTGATGTGTTTCCTTAACAGTTATTCTATTTATGATGATCACTTCATGCATATGTTTGACATTAATTCAGTACAAACTGAATCATTTAATTTAGGCACATGTGAAAATCCTAAGAATATACTCATTGGTTCTAATTTAACTCCTGATAAGAGAATAAAAATGGAAGAAACATTAAGAAAAAGATAGAAAGTATTTGCTTGGGGCTACAAGGATATGCCTGAAATTGATAGGGAAATTACAAAACATAGAATCCTTATGTATCCTCACATTACGCCATAAAAGAAAAAGAAGAGAAGATTATGGCTAGAATGGGCTCTTCTAATCAAATAAGAGGTAGAGAAGCAACTGCAAGTTAAGTTCTTGGAGGTGGTGGATGATACCCAATGGCTACCTAATATAGTACCAGTTCTTAAAAAGGACAGGAGGGTCAGAATGTGTGTGGATTATCTAGATTTGAACAAAGCTTGCCCAAAGGATAATTTCCCTTTGCCGTATATTGGCACTCTAGTTGATAGTGCAACCTTAAGTGCTATGTACTCCTTTATGGATGGTTTCTTGGGATATAACTAGATCATGATGGCAGTAATAGACAAGCTAAAAACTTCATTCACCATCGAATAGAGAGTCTACTATTATTCAGTCATATCGTTTAGATTAAAGAACGTAGGAGCCACCTATCAGAGGATGGCTACCAGTCTGCTTCACAACATGGTTCATAAGGAAATAGAAGTATACGTGGATGATATGATGGTGAAGTATCCAACATGGGAAGGACACTTTGAAGCTTTGGACAAGTTCCTAGCCAGAGCTAAAAAGTATAATCTCAGGTTGAACTCGAAGAAGTGTGTCTTTGGAGTGACCTCTGGAAAGCTGTTAGGTCACATTGTCAGTCAGAAAGGGATTAAAGTAGATCCGGATAAGGTTAAAGCGATTCGAGAGATGCCCGTGCCAAAGAATGAGAAAGAAGTCAGAGGGTTCATTGGACGATTATAAAACATTAATAGGTTCATAGCCAAAATAACCACCATTTATGAGCCGGTCTTGAAGCTCCTAAGAAAGAATCAGCCGGTAATTTAGGATGACAAGTGTCAATAGGCTTTTGTAACTATCAAGAGTTATTTGATGAATCCTCTGGTATTACAACTGCCAAGGCCAGGTAAACCTTTAATTATTTATTTGAAGATATAAAGGGAAGCCGTGGGTGCAATGTTAGCTCAAGAAAGTGATAGGAGAGTTGAGCATGTTGTATATTACCTGAGTAAGAAGCTTTTGCCTTATGAGGCCAATTCCAGTCTGGTAGAGAATACATGCCTGGCCGTGATTTGGGCCACGAAGAAGCTTCAGCTTTACTTCCATTCATACAGGGTTCAAGCCGTTTCAAAACATGATCCACTCAGATACCTCCAGCAGACTCCATCACTCACATGAAAATTGGCTAGATTGTTGGTTTTGCTCACATAATTCAACATAGATTATATGGCAAAGAAAGTAGTGAAAGGAAGGGCTGTGGTGAATTTCTTAGCTTAGAATCTGATGGATGACAGATATGAATGGGAGTTAGAGTTTCCAGATGAGCATTTAGGGGCAATCAAAATCCAAACATGAAAAATGTACTTCGATGGGCTGGCAATAGCAAGGGAGCAGGTATAGGTGTAATTCTAATCTCACCAAAAGGAGAAATGATCCCGATGGTGAAAAGGTTGGAATTTGAAGTCACCAGCAATTAAGTTGAATATGAAGCCTGCATATTTAGTTTGGAGGCACTCCAAAATTTGGGGGCAGATGAAATTACGGTATATGAAGACTCCATGTTAGTAATTAAACAGATCTCCAAATAGTGGGAAGTGAGAGAAGATAAGTTGAGATTGTATTGGGACTATTCAGTCACTATCCTGTTATCTTTTGCTCAATGCAAAATTGTTCATCTACTACGAGAAGATAATCAGATGGCGGACGCACTCGCCACTTTAGCTTCTACCTGGGAAGGAGGAAAACAGACAAAAGTCAAACCTTTGATTCTTGTAAAATCTTGAATCCCTTATTATGAAAAGATAAGGGTGATGCCAGTTGACTCTATAGAGAAGCCATGGTTCTACAATTTACAGCAATACTTAAAAATGAGACAATTTTTTGAGGATGCTGATAGGAAAGAAGGGATGTCTCTCAGGATGTTGTCTTGCCAATTCATCAGTCATAATGGAATGCTGTATAAAAGAGCACCAACTGGAGTGCATTTGAGGTGTTTAGATAAAAATGAAGCTCAAAAGCTTATGGAAGCTGTTCATGAAGGAGTATGTGGTTCACATATGAATGAAATGGTCTTAGCCAAGAAAATAGCTTGTCAAGGCTACATCTGGTTAACAATGGAAACAGACTGCATGAAATTTGTGAAGAAATATCATAACTGCCAATCATATGGTGATGTTAGTCATTTACCTTCATGGAGCTTCAAGGAATGACCTCTCCCTAGCCATTCACAGTTTGAGGAATTGATATTATAGGGGAGATAAGGCTGAAAGCATCAAATGGTCATCGCTACATTGTGGTGGCTATCGATTATTTCTCCAAATGGGTGAAGGCGAAATCATTTGTTACTATTGGATCAAAACAAATGGCAAGGTTTATTGAGAAGAATATAATTTGTAGTTACAGGTTGCCTCACCATGTGGTCTCTGACAATGGCATTCAATTTCGAGCTAAGACAACAACTTTGCTAAAAGAATACAGGATTGAGCATCATAGGTCATCTCCATATAGGCCACAAGCAAATGGTGCAGTTAAAGCTGCAAATAAGAATATGAAAAAGATCTTGTCCAAGATGATGGAAAACTACCAGGATTGGTCATATTATCTGTAGTTCACATTATGGGGGTATAAAACCACTGCCAGAACATCGATTAAAGTTGCTCTATATTCTTTGGTTTATGGATGCGAAGTAGTATTGCCAATAGAGGTTGAGATTCAGTCATTGAGAGTTCTTCTGGAGTCTAAAATTCCTGAATATCAATGGGTAGAGAGCTGGTTAACACAACCAATGTTGTTAGATGAGAGGAGAATGAAGTCCATGTATCACTCACAATTTTATCAGAAGAGGATAACTCGAGCTTACAACAAGAAGATCAAGCCGGGTAAAATTAAAGAGGGTGATTTAGTACTGAAGCTGACTAGGCTGATTATGACGAATCCACAAGAAAAATTCAAGCCGAACTGAGAAGGTGCATACCTAGTGAAGAAGTTATTCTCCTAAGGTGCCACTATACTTTCAGACCTAGAAGGAAATTAGTTCAGAGAGCCCATTAACCTAGACTAGCTGAAAAAGTACTTTCTGTGAAGTCTCGCTAGGGAGAAAACTTCGTAAAGAGGCTGCCTAGGTAAAAATAAGAGATAGAAAAATGAAAAAAAATTAAAAAGTCTTGTTGGATTGAAAACCTCAAAAGAGGCAGTCCAGACAAAAGTTAAGAACATAGAAAAGGAGAGAGAGAGAGAAAAAATAGTCGGTTGGAAACCTTGCAAGGGTAAGCCAACTGGCGATAGAAGATATATTAAAAGCAAATATGTATAATCAGCTTATGCTTGAATTAAATGGAATAGATTGCCTTTATTATTATCGAACATTGCATTAAGTATTTATCATAAACTGCTTAACTGAAAAGGAAATTCCATCTAACAAAAAGCAAAATAAAAATTAATTTACATAAGCTAATTCTGTCTTATTTTCTTTTGAACCCCTAGGGTACTCGATGTCTGTAATTCCCTTGTTCTTCTGTTTATAATAAATTCATCCTTCTCTGTCTGTTGCAACTGAATCCACTCCTTGAACTGATCATCAGTAGATAAATCTCTGTTGTAGTCGATGCACCTCAGGATGGTTCTGCGAGGCTAAGTTTCTACTAGGTTATCTAGAAAGTTCTAGGAGAGAGGTCCTAGCTCAAATTCATGGACTGGACCTATAATTAGTTATTTTTGCCCATATTGCCTGCAAAGTCGAGTAAGGTTATAAAAAGTGGCAAAATGGAGACTAGCCATGGGGACACAATGAGCATGGGAACGAATGGTCACATGCTGCAATCTCCACCAGGGGCATATCCACTGGATTAGAGTATCAGGAAATGTGGCTAACTAGCTCTGAACATCTTTTAAAATGGGGTGAAGTCTTCAGATACGACAGTGTTTGGCTTTTTAATGTGTAATGTCTCTAGGAGGCTCAAACAACCTCAGTTTTTCATGAAACCATGTTTGTCTAGTTTATAAATGAATAAAAATGATGAAAAAAAATAGAAAGTAAGGAGAGAAGAGAAAGAAGCTAACCTCCAGTAGCAGAGGACTTCTGAAAAATCATTTGGTTTTTGCAAAGTTATCTAACCCGATGATGGTCTCTGCTAAGATAAGAGGAAAAGGGTTGAGACCCGCTTCCACTTGATCCAAAATATGGAGAATCTTCGAATCATAATTATAAGAAGGGGAAACTAGCAAGAACTAAACATACTGACAGAGAGTGACCATCTGAGGCCAATATACTTCATTGCTATCCACGATTACAACGACTTCTAGAAAAAGCTTATCAGAATTTCATTACCAAAGATATGATGAAGAGAAGCCTAGGGAGAAAGGTTGAACAACATAGCCATCTAATACTGAATAGAATGCAAATCCAGGGTTTAAACCGAAAGAGCTACAATCTGATGAGTAGAGTCCAGTTGAGAGCCTAGGACATCTTTAAATTCCTCTGGCAAGGGGCATAACTCAACTGTGTTAAACCGGAAGACATGTTTCTGGTGATCCCAGAATTGAGCAAGAACATGGAGAAATAGGAAGTTAATCTTCCTGGCATGCATGGATCGAAAAATCGATAGATGAAATGGCTCCAATCTTGCCCATGATCTGCCATCTAAGTTTTTTAGTATCGGTTATAGTTGTTTCAAGCTTCCTTCAGTTATTTTGGGAGCATAGAATGCAATCCAGAAAAAGAGAATAGAGGAGAAATTCGGGAGTGGGAAGTTAGGGATTTTAGAGAAAATTGGGGATTTTATAGTTGCAAAATTCTATGGTAGAGGTGATTGCCCCTACAGTGAGGCGACGCCTTTGCGTGCTGAGGTGATTCCATGTCGCCTCTTTGCAAAGAGGCGATGCCTCTATGAAGAGGCGAAGTACCTCCAACAAATACAGGATGTTTTGTTTTTGCTGTATTAATGTTCTAAACAAGATTCAGTTATCAAATGAAAAATCTTTATAAATAAAGTGTCTCAAACAATTCAAGTTCAGTTTAATGAAGCTTAAAATCATTCTATTCAGTGTAAAACATGGAAAAAGCTAAAATAAATTATTAGTTTGAGTAAAATGATGACAGTTCAAAGAGTAGATGCGATCCTAATCTAACAAATTATGGAATAGACATCTACTCGTCGTCTTTAGACTCATCACCTCCCTCATTAGCAGAATCACCTCCATTGTCCCTGCTGTCATCCCCAGCCTGATCAGCAACCTCCTCCTCTCTAGTGTGCTCTTCCTCCTCATCATCGCTAGTCTTATCCTCATAATCAACATGGACAGTTGCCAGCTGATGCTCAAGTGTCATGACTCTAGCCTGACTAAGGTCAAGCTCATCCTGTTAAAATATAAAGAAAGGTAAGAAATCATGAAAGCATTCATACATGTAGAGATATATGATGAATATTACCTTCCACTGCTAGGTCGTGCTTATCAGGAAGTCCCGCTGAGCCTCTATGACTAGATATATATATTCTCCCTGGCCTCGGGATATCTGTAACATAATTTAATTATTAGAATTAATTCTATGTTAAACTGAATTTAAAAGCAGATTACGAAAGAAAAGACCTCACATGTGTAGAGGTCTCTGGAATGAATATTGGCTCTATGTTCATGTCCGATGTAAGAAACTGATGAGATAAGCTAGCATCAGATCATCAAATATGGAGGAGCAACGAGCATACCAGTAACCACCTGCGAGCCAGAACTAGAGCTGGGAGTGCTACCAGGAGGCGATACCCTAGTCGAGGTACCCTTATTATGAGGTATAATGTGAGGATGCTAGGATGGCCTCTCCTGCACAGTAGGCCTAGGCCGGACAGCTAGTGCTCTAACTGGAGCCTGAAAAAAGAAAATAAAATTAGAAAGAGGGTGTCTGCAGATAAAAAGTGTGAAGTCAAATGTTTAATGAAATTATTTATTTACCTGTGATGTAGATCCAAGAAGGGGTACTCTGTGCAGAATATGAGTTTGTGCAAAGTCCATGTAGTAAGACTTCCTCCTCTTACAGTAATCATCAGCATCATATCCCTCAGCAGCCTGGTCCAACTCATCTCCCTCTAGTACATGTCCCTAAAAAATCTCAAGGGGAGGAGGAAAAGGCATGTCAGGCTTGTATCCTCTCGCCGAGGTACCATACCCTGCAGTCAGGTCATTAGAGTAGCACCCTCTTCTGAGATAGAGGGACCAAGCGGAGCATGGCCGATGTCCATCCAGCCTAAGGACTCCACAAATCTGGGCATAGCTGTGAAAGCAAACAAGTGAGATAGATTTAATTAATAACTATGATATTGATTACATTTATGTTGCAAGTACCATACCTCGTTAGGTGTCAGAGTGTTCAGCCTCTCGTGGTGGATCTACACGTAAGTGAGGGGCCTCCTCCATGCATGACTGGCACCCCACCTTGCCATCTCTAGGAATGGAGTATTGCAAACATGAACTATCCTAATGACCAACTCTAGCTCCAGAGCCCAATCCTATGAAAGAACTGAAGAATCATTGATAAATCATGGTAATAGTATCCAAAGATGAATCAAATGAAAGAAAAGAGTAAAGGGAGTACCAAAACAGCATGCTAGAAGCCGTAAAATTATCTCACACCTTGAACTATCTCATCCATGCTCTTGTACAGAAAAGCTAGAGCACAGCTACCCCAATCAAATGTGGCCACTAGGTGTAGATCCTTCAAAGGTGGCAGAAAAATCAAGTTTATAGAGCTGGTTGTGTCCGCAAAGAGAGTAGTGCCCAACAAATATACTAAGAACACCCGCACTACCTGATCAACAGCTCGAGGAGCGGTAGCCGCTGCCACTTTCTCCAGGGTCTATTGACTCTTAATAGAGTCAATCTAGATAGTATGAGTCCCCTTCATGTCTGGGACCATACAGAGCAACCGCACAATATAAGCAAGGTGGTCCGATGACATCCTGCACAAGCTCGCATCCAAAGGGACAAAATCTCCCACACATAGGATCCCCATGAAGGTAGCAAATGAAATAGGGTCTAGAGTGAACTCACCAAAGGGAAGATGACAGGTGTGTGTGGTGTCAGACCATCTCTCCACCAAGGCATGTAAAGGCTGGTAGTTAGTCCGCCCCTGAGCATCCAGGAGATCCAAAATAAAATATGAGAACCCGGTGTCATAAATACAAGCCTTGATCTCATCTAGGAAGCTGTCATACCAAATTCGGGTGCCACTAAAGTTCCCAGTACCTTTGAAAGTGTGGGAATCATGCTGCAAATGAATAAGGAGTTAAATTATTGATTATGCATATAAAAGCCTAAATTTTTACAAAACACTATCACAAAGGTGATCACCTTTATGAGCAGAGTTGATCGCCCCTTGAATTTCACCTTAACACTAAAGAGGCGACACCTCCTTCCTAGGAGGCGATAGCCTCATCGATAAGGCAATCGCCTCTACGAAGAGGTGATGCCTCTTCATGTCGGCAATCTGACAATTAAGATTCAACTTTCATGATTTTATATATTTAATTAAGTTTTATATCAGTTAAAGTGTTAAACATGCATTTATAAACATTAACCTGATGTCATGTCATCATATTTGCAAGAAAAATGAGTAAATTGATTACTAACCTCTCTAGTAGCCAATCCGCAGAGATAGGATCGCGTATCTACCAAGAGAGGGATGTCATCCTTAATGCTAAGCCCGAAACTACACATAGGATGTATTGAAGGAGTAATGAGGTCCTATGGATACAAATTTGGAGTCCGTGCAGCGTCCATAACAGAGAGAACTTAAAAAGTGAAAAGGAAACAGAGGAAACATAGTTTGAAAGCAAAAAGTGAAAATAAACCTTTTTAGAAAAGAAAGGAAGTATTTATTAAAGAGAAAGGGAAGTGGGCCAGGCAACTTTACAGCTTGATTGAGATATAAGTATTTTGCCAGATGTGGGTTCCAGGGCTGATGGCCCATTAAATGTGTATTCCTCAATGGAGGCCCAAAAAAATTAAAAAATCACAAAAATAAAGAATTACTATTCCACTTCTCGGGTGTATCCTAGAATCGACAATGAAGAATTAAAGATTTTCTGATTGAAGTATCAGTGCTAAGAGCGTCTAGTCGGGTTGTATCCCCGAAGTGTGCGTTTCAAGGATGTCTAGTCTAGTTTGAACCCCCAAGTGCATCTTTCTATTTCAAGGATGTCTGGTTAGGTTTGAATCCCCAAAGTGCATCTTCCTTTTCAAGGATGTCTGGTCAAGTTTGAATCCCCGAAGTGCATCTTCCTTTTTCAGGGATGTCTAGTCAGGTTTGAATCCCCGAAGTGCATTTCCTTCTCTACCGAGTGAAGTTTTGCATTAGGAAGGCTCGGGATTCACATTCAACTATAATGAGTAACTCATCGGGCCAGGAAAACCAAAAGAATATGGTTACATTTCACCTCTTTGTTTACTGAGTAAAGTTTTATGCCAGAAAGGCTTGGGATTCATGTTCAACTATAATGAGTAACTGATCGGGCCAGGAAAACTCGAGGAACACTGTTATGTTTCACCTCTTTTTTTACTGAGTGAAGTTTCACGTCAAAAAGGCTCGGGATTCACGTTCAAATATAATGAGTAACTGATTGGGCCAGGAAAATCTGAGGAACACAGTTACATTTCACCTCTTTATTTACTGAGTGAAGTTTCACGTTAGAAAGGCTCAGGATTCACGTTCAACTATAATGAGTAACTGATCGGGCTAAGAAAATCCGAGGAACACAGTTACATTTTCATCTTTCTTCACTAGGCGACATCTCGGACACCCCTTAACTATAATGAGTGGTTCATCAGGCTAGAAAAATCTGAGAATCACGATCATGTGTTGATTTAAAGTTTGATCTTTCGGGTTTGATTTCCTAAGGCTGAAGACCCAAGTGAAGTTTACAGGTCAGGTATGTTGTTCTTAGTATTGATATGCATGTTGCTTTTTAAAAAAATTGAATTGATTTCATAAATCTACTTTTTTTGAAAAACCAAGGGGACAAATTGTGGACACCCTCGGTTTGATTGGCCTGCAACGAAAGCCTGATGATGAGACAGTACAAGTTTTGGGTGCAAGAGGGACTCGAAATCTTCTCTAGAATTGACCTGAGAGCTTGAAACTCTAAAATCAAGCCCAAGACCCTAGAACTAAGCCCGAATTCTCAAACCCAAGCCTTTCTAGGCTAGGCCTGGCTGAAGAGGTGGTTGCCTCTTCACCTTGGACACCGGTGAGGCAATGCCTCATCAAAGAGGTGGCACCTCTGTGTAACCGACCTCTGGATGCATTTAATGCCATTAATGGCTTCATTAAGTAAAGAAGGACCCACCATATCGCATATCTAGAGGTTTTTAAGGTAAAAATAAGACTTTTAGGGCAAAAAGTGAGCTGGAAAAGAGGGAAATGAAGAAGAATGTTGTTCTTTTGTTTGGACTTGATTTTGGAAAATTGGGGAGAAGGAAAGGTGGAAGCTTTAAGTAGAGTTTTTTTTGCTAAAAAAAGGAGAAGAAGAGGTTAACCATTATCAGAAACAAGAGAAAAAAATATTTTTAAAGGAAAAACCAGAAAGAAGAGAAGAAAAGAAAAAAAGAAGAAAAGAGGAAAAATAGAGATTGAAGCTTAAGAGGAATTTCTTGAGAAGGAAGAGGGAAGCACTTACACTCAACACATCTAAACCAAGCAAACTAAGCTCTGAGGGCTCAATTAGGAGCATCAAACTCATC
>CATIWM010193181.1:0-28529 GCA_949671775.1 Mallotus repandus
AAAAACTTTTAATTTAATAGTTATCATAATTACCATAACAAAATAACAACATAATAATTTTTTAGTGGGAACAATTTCTAGAGAAAAATTAGAACCACTTGTTTACTTACTAATAATATGGGATTAAATAACAAGAAATTAAAAGTGAGAAAAAAATATATTTATGACAATATAATATTAAATTGACACAAATATTAAAATTTATTCGTTACAACTTTTAACTTGTAATAAAAAAATTCATTATATTTATAATGATGACAACTAAAATTTATCACTTATAAATTAAAAATTTTAGTAATAATATTAAATAATATATCTTTTACATGACAAGTTAAACTTGTCACAAAAATATTTTTTATTATATTTAAAAATATTGTCATAAAAAAGTTCTACTTTTAATTTTATAAAAATAATTAATGATATTATTGTGATAAATTGTCACAAAATTTTAATATATTTATGACAATTTAATATATTATCATATATTATTCAGTGATAAATTAATAAATTAATTATTATAACATATCATAAAATTATTATTTATTATATAATTTTTTTGTGATAATTAATTTTATGACTATAAAAATATTATAACTAGTATTTGAATTTGTAGCAGTGACATGTGGACTGCTAAGAAGAGACTGCAGATTGGACTGGTAATATTTCATTCATTTTCGTTGCCACCATCACCTCGAGATAACCATCTTCTCCTTCTCTTTTTTTTTTATTGATTTATTTATTTATAATATTATCAAAATTCATGCATTGAAAGTTTAATTAATTTTTCAATTGTTTTTGAACGTAATCAAATTATCAAGATCAAAAAATTATTCGTTCCATGATTATAATTTTTTTATATTTTCAAAAATTTCTAAAAGAAAATTGAGCTTAATCTCTTAAACTATTAACCTAACACAAATGGAATTGAAGCTTATAACTCAAACATTAATAGATAAAGGTGCCAATCTTGCCTTCGCTCTTCCATGTTAAAAAAAAAAAAAATATAAATGGACTGATTATTTGTTATTTCAGTTAAATTCAGATTTGAGAGCTACTTATCAAAAAAAAATATATATATATATAAAATCGCCCATTATTTTGCTTTTTTAGTTAATAAACGCACTGTTCACATCTTGATTGTGACATAAAATATTATCATATATAATTCTTATCATGAACATACCAAAACAACCAAGGATCCTATGGATATACTTAACAGTATGAAATGCTAAGGATGAACACTGTGTCTGGCCTCACATTCTATAAATAGAGGTTACCGAACCAAATGCAACAAAACTTTCATAGAATTTTTAATGTACAATATCCTAATTTCTTAGACAAGCATAAAACATATGTTTTGTTACTTATGAAGAAATGCAAAATTTTCAAATAAAATGTAAAGTAGAAGATGAGAGGAACAACTTAAAAAACTTTATTTTATTTATCCAAATAAATGGAATTTTACAAACATCTTTATTCAAGCAAAGGAAAATATTACAAAGTCTTTAACTAAAATATGGAGATACAACTTAGAGTTTTAGCCAGAGAGAAAGAAGTGAGAAATTTTTTTCTAAAATTTTTGTTTTACCCTTTCAAGAGGAATGAGTCCTCTATTTATAGGAGTTTTGGAGTGAGGATCCTATAGCCACGAGTCTCTTGTCTTGAATTATTTTCCATGCTGAGTGAGACGTCAGGATTCCTATCATGACTTCCACTTTATCAATTAGTGGAGGAAGAATAGCGTCCTGCTAGTCTATCATGTATTCCACTATGTCCTATTTAATAATACTCTCCATAGCACATGCTTTTTTTTATCCTCTGTCAGTATTGTCTATCCAATAATTCATTCTTCCCACCAGGTCTTGATAATGAAATCTGTGGCCCCATCCTTGTGGAGTGATAGAGCTAAGTGGGATATTGGCAGAAGGAGGTTGAGAATACTTGACAAAATAGTCAAATTTTCCTGATGGTTGTCCAAGAAGATCCCAATCTCCATTTTTTGTGGGGAGATTTCCTGGAATATAGCAAAATTTTTTTATCAAAATACTTTTTTTTTTTACTCTTGACCCTAACTTTTGCATGGGTTGTCCTTTTGGATTTTCAACCCATTGGGCTTATTTTACAAATTACAAAATAAGGCTTTATCAAATAGATAAACTTTAACAGATATTACATTACTAGGCTTACAAGCCCATTGGATTTGCAGGAGGAAAAATTTCAAAGCAGTCATCTTCATTGTCATTACCTAAGTCTACTAAGGGTTCTGAGCCTTTATATGTATTGGAGTTTGCTGAAGAAATAGTTCTAGATTGTATCTATTGTTGCATGATTTTAAAATACTCTTCTTCTATTTTAGCTACTGTAAGCAATGCACTAGCATAGGACTTTTGGGCTAGAAAATTAGACTGCGTAGGAGTATTTCCTAGAAACTCATTTGTCTGAAGCTGAATTATCACTGCAGACTTTGAGATTTCATCTGAAATTTTATAAGAATTCCACCACTTTACCTTGAATCTTCTTTGCAGGACTATCATTTCGTCATTGAAATAATAGTTAAGATACCATTGTGTTACCTAAGGAACAAAAACTTTGAACTATAGAAACATAACATGGGGAATTTTTTCTCAAGAGGAGGAGCTTTATAATGGATTTTGAAGGATTCATATCCTTCACAAATTTTTAGGGGAATAATATCAAGAATGGGTCCATAGTTATTCCACCATCTAGAAAATCATGCTTAAAATTTTGAGATATCACAATGGCCATTGAGGAAAAATAACCAAGAATGGGTTCTTTTGTTGTTCTGGATGAGAAAGGTATTAAATCATGCTTATTCATAATCCCAGTAGGAGAATGTTTGACAAAATTTCAAGTCTTGAAATTTATTGGGAAAGCTTTTGGTTTGAAAAGTTCTTGTCCTAATTCTGAAGGGTGGATAACTTTGAGAATTTTACAAGCGGAGTAGGAAGGATCAGAACAACCATGGTGAAAGAAGTGTTTAAATTCTACAGAACCAGTATATTCCAAACTTGTTTGGTAATACTCTTGGGGTTTTGTTAAATCCCAAGGTTTGTAAAACCAATTTTTTGAAACATGATTTTGCATTGCGAAAAATGAATCTTTGTGATAAATTCCATCTTCAATAGTCAGAATATTTTGGATATTGGACTTTAACAAAAATTCAGAAGCTTTAGCAATCTTTGACTGTGATAAAATAATTTGTGAGCTATTTTGGGTAGCCACAAGGTTCAAATCATTTTAAGAAAGGGTTTTAGAGGAAGAAAATTCACCTTTCTTTATTTTTGAAACTAGTTGAGAAGATTTAGCAGTGAAATCTTGTGTAAGTAGGATACCTGCATCTGTGGACTTTAACGAACTTTGAATTGCCTTTAACAATTATGTGGTTTTAGAATTATATTCAACCCATTGTTGAATTTGTTTGGCTTTATCAGTTTTAGTTTTATTTATTTCTTGTGGGTTAACAATATCATACCAGGACTTTATTAGTTTTTCGGCAGAGAGAGGAAGAGGGTTTGGTGTTTCTTTAACAGTCTTAGCTTTGTCTTTCTTTTTTCATGGCATCATTATATATTTTTCAAGAATTCTCTGGTTAAAAAGTCTAGCAAAGAATTTGTATCTCCTTTAATGAATTCAATCTCAAAATCAAAGATACTTAAAATAGCTTACCATCTTGCAAAAAATTGTTTTGATGCAATATTTTGAACATCTTTTTGCAAAATCTCTTTGGCTGATTTACAATCAACATGAAGAAAAATTTTTGATTTAGTAAATCAGATTGAAATTTCGTAATGCATAAAATAATGGAAAAGAATTTCTTTTTTGATGGTGGAGTAGTTTTTCTGTGTATCATTCCAGTGACCTGAAGTGTACTGGACTACTATTTCCTTTCCATTTTGAATTTTTTTCAAAATACCCCTATAACCTAACTCACTAGCATCTGTCTTGAAAATTTTAGGAGGTTGGGATCAATTAAGTGAAGATAAGGGATTTCGAGGATATGTTTCTTTATCAATTGAATGACTTTTATGTGTTCATCAGTCCAAGGAGCTGGGTTTTTCTTTAACCTATCATGAAGAGGTGTGCTAATTCTATTGATGTTTGGACAGAAGTCTAAGACATAATTAAGATTGCCTAAGAATCTTTGCATCTGAGTTTTATCAAGTATTTTGTTTGAAAATTTGTTGGCGAATTCTAAGGACCTTTCTATGGGAATAATAGTACCACTGGAAATTTAATATCCTAGAACTTTGACTCTGGTTTGGAATAAAGAAATTTTCTTTTCAGAGACAACAAGTCCATTAGCTTTAACAACATAAAGAAAAGTCTTTAAATGTTTAAAATATTGTTCCATTGAGTTCAAAAAAATAAGCACATCATCAATATAAACAACATAAAAATTAAATTAAGGATATGGGATACAACTTATAGTTTTAGCAAGAGAGAAAGAAGAGAGAAATTTTTTTCTAAAATTTTTGTTTTGCCCTTTCAAGAGGAATAAGTCCTCTATTTATAGGAGTTTTGGAGGGAGGATCCTGTAGCCACGAGTCTCTTTTCTTGAATTATTTTCCATGCTAAGTGAGATGTTAGGATTCCTATCATGACTTCCACTTTATCAACTAGTGGAGGAAGAATAGTGTCCTGCTAGTCTATCATGTATTCCACTATGTCCTATTTAATAATACTCTCCTTAGCACATGCTTTTTTTATCCTCTGTCAGTATTGTCTATTCAATAACTCATTCTTCCTACCAAGTCTTGATTATGAAATCTGTGGCCCCATCCTTGTGGAATGATAGAGCTAAGTGGGATATTGGTAGAAGGAGGTGGGGAATACTTGACAAAATAGTCAAATTTTCTTGATGGTTGTCCAAGAAGATCCTAATCTCCATTTTTTGTGGGGAGATTTCCTGGAATACAGCAAAAAAATTTTATCAAAATACTTTTTTTTTTTTTACTTTTGGCCCTAACTTTTGTATGGGTTGTCCTTTTGGATTTTCAACCTATTGGGCTTATTTTATAAATTTCAAAATAAGGCTTTATCAAATAGATAAACTTTAACAAATATTACATTACTAGGCTTACAAGCTCATTGGATTTGTGGGAGGAAAAATTCCAATGCAGTCATCTTCATTGTCATTACCTAAGTCTACTACGGGTTCTGAGCCTTCATATATATTGGAGTTTGCCGAAGAAGTAGTTCAAGATTGTATCAATTGCTGCATGATTTTAAAATACTCTTCTTCTGTTTTAGCTACTGTAAGCAATGCACTAGCATAGGACTTTTGGGCGAGGAAATTAGACTGTACATGAGTATTTCCTAGAAACTCATTTGTCTGAAGCCAAATCGTCACTGCAGACTTTGAGATTTCATCTAGAATTTTATAAGAATTCCACCACTTTACCTTGAATCTTCTTTGCAGGACTATCATTTTGTCATTGAAATAATAGTTAAGATACCATTGTGTTACCTAAGGAACAAAAAACTTTGAACCATAGAAACATAACATGGGGAATTTTTTCTCAAGAGGAGGAGCTTTGTAATGGGTTTTGAAGGATTCATATCCTTCATAAATTTTTAGGGGAATAATATCAGGAATGGGTCCATAGTTATTCCACCATCTAGAAAACCATACTTAAAATTTTGAGATATCACAATGGACATTGAGGAAAAATAACCAAGAATGGGTTCTTTTGTTGTTCTAGATGAGAAAGGTATTGAATCATGCTTATTCATAATCCCAGTAGGAGAATTTTTGACAAAAGTTCAAGTCTTGAAATTTATTAGGAAAGCTTTTGGTTTGAAAAGTTCTTGTCCCTATTTTGAAGGGTGGATAACTTTAAGAATTTTACAAGCAGAGTAGGAAGGATCAGAACAACCATGGTGAAAGAAGTGTTTAAATTCTACAGAACCAGTATATTCCAAACTTGTTTGGTAATACTCTTGGGGTTTTATTAAATCGCAAGGTTTGTAAAACCAATTTTTTGAAACATGATTTTGCATTACGAAAAATGAATCTTTGTGATAAATTCCATCTTCAATAGTCAGAATATTTTGGATATTGGACTTTAACAAAAATTCAGAAGCTTTAGCAATCTTTGACTGTGATAAAATAATTTATGAGCTATTTTGGGTAGCCACAGGGTTCAAATCATTTTGAGAAAGGGTTTTAGAGGAAGAAAATTCACCTTTCTTTATTTTTGAAACTAGTTGAGAAGATTTAGCAGTGAAATCTTGTGTAAGTAGGATACCTGCATTTGTGGACTTTAACAAACTTTGAATTGCCTTTAACAATTCTGTGGCTTTAGAATTATATTCAACCCATTGTTGAATTTGTTTGGCTTTATCAGTTTTAGTTTTATTTATTTCTTGTGGGTTAACAATATCATAACTTTATTAGTTTTTCGGCAGAGAGAGGAAGAGGGTTTGGTATTTCTTTAACAGTCTTAGCTTTGTCTTTCTTTTTTCGTGGCATCTTTATCTATTTTTCAAGAATTCTCTGGTTAAAATGTCTAGCAAGGAATTTGCATCTCCTTTAACGAATTCAATCTCAACATCAAAGATACTTAAAATAGCTTGCCATCTTGCAAAAAATTATTTTGATGTAATATTTTGAACATCTTTTTGCAAAATCTCTTTGGCTGATTTGCAATCAACACAAAGTAAAATTTTTTTATTTAGTAAATCAGATTGAAATTTTGTAATGCATAAAATAATGGAAAAGAATTTCTTTTTTGATGGTGGAGTAGTTTTTCTGTATATCATTCCAGTGACCTGAAGTGTACTGTACTACTACTTCCTTTCCATTTTGAATTTATTTCAAAATACCCCTATAAACTAAGTCACTAGCATCTAATTTTAGGGAGGCTGGGATCAGCTAAGTGAAGATAAGGGATTTCGAGGATATATTTCTTTATCAATTCAATGACTGCTATGTGTTCATCAGTCCAAGGAACTGGGTTTTCCTTTAACCTATCATGAAGAGGTTCACCAATTCTATTGATGTTTGGACAAAAGTCTAAGACATAATTAAGATTGCCTAAGAGCCATTGGATCTGAGTTTTATCAAGTATTTTGTTTGAAAATTTGTTGGCGAATTCTAAGTACCTTTCTATGGGAATAATAGTACCACTAGAAATGTAATGTCCTAGAAATCTGACTCTAGTTTGGAACAGTGAAATTTTCTTTTCGGAGACAACAAGTCCATTAGCTTTAACAACATAAAGAAAAGTCTTTAGATGTTTAAAATGTTGTTCAATTGCGTTTAAACAAATAAGCATATCATCAATATAAACAACATAAAACTCAGAGTAAGGATTGAAAATGTCATTCATTATTCTTTAAAATTCAGATGGTGCTTTTTTTAAGCCTAATGGCATAACATATCATATTGACCAAATGTAACTATGAATGCAGTTTTATAATGATGTCTTTTATCAATCTGTATTTGCCAAAATCCTGATTTCATGTCAAATTTTTAAAATACAAATGCAGAATGAAGCTTTTGCAAAAGGTCCTTTTTGTTAGGAATGGGATACCTTATCCATTTTAGAGCTTTGTTCAGAGCCTTATAATTAAGGAGTGCCTCTTTCTATTTCTGAAGCTTTACTGACATAGAAAGTTGCACAGCTCCAAGGAGACCTGGATTTTGAGATTAATCCTTTAGAGTCTAGATCTTGGATTTCTTTCCTACAATGCTATTCTAATTTAACATTCATCTGAATTGGTCTAGCCTTAGTAGGAATATTTTTCTCATCAAATCCTGGTTCATAAGGTAAATCAACAATAAGTTGTTTCCTGTTCCATAAAGCATTAATAGTGTTTTGAAATTTTGAAATTTTTCTTTTCACCAAATCAAACTTTAGCTATTGTTCAATTTTTTGAAAATGAACATTTTGTTTTAAATCAAACTAGTCAGTTTCTTTATGTCACGACCCGAACTGAAGGTACGTGATCAGCATTAAGGAATATGGATACATAAAGTAACCGAAACCCATAATAAGCCTTAGAATTTTTCGTGACAATAAAAACAATGCACTTAACAAAAAAATCATAATAAATGCACAATACCAAAAAACATAAACAATATTCTTCAAATATAACATCTTAAGTCAAGTAAAATCAGAATACCTATAATACATATTCTTGAATGAACTATTGCAGTATCTAGAATTCAGTTACACAATATGCAAATCAAATCAACATACATAGTGCAGCCAGTGAAGAACAAACTCAGTGCAAACTGTGAATATTAGCAGACTGACAGTGAGGTCCTAAAAAAAATAAGTTGAGGGGAATCAGACCTCACTGAGTGAATTAATTTTATAAAATGCATGCTGATTTTAAAATCGTTTGTTAAAACCCTTTTTAAAACAAAATAGAATAAAATAATTATAATGGTTAAAATCATTTACTTTTCTCGATAATATTGTATAAAATCTCTTTAAAACTTATTAAATCAATTTAATATGAAATCCTCTTATGAAAATATATAAAATAATTATTCTAGTGGAAAACCTGGCAGAACACCTAAACCACTATTCTAATAGCCTTTCGACTCTTTTTAATCCAAGTGACTGCCGTCCTAAGGGCAAGCTCAACCGAGTTGCTGTCATAGTCATTTCACTTATTCCATATTGATGTCCCGAGAGCAAGTTTAACCGAGTTACATCCATTTTTCCAGCCTGAGAGCACTAGCTCCACCGAGCTCTAACCATTCACTCTTGCCCGAGAGTACACACTCCCCTGAGCCCAATTCACATTTTAAACATATATCGAGATCTTACCCGTGTGCATGTGGTCCTAGTGACACCCACTAGGTAGCACGTTTTACCATTATCTCCAAATCAATTCGAATTATAAATAATTAAATGAAATAGATAAATTATTAAATAATGAATAAATAGATGATTGAATAAATAAATAAATAAAACATAACGAATTAATTTTTTTTAAACATGCTTTCAATTACTATTCATAAATATAGAAGAAATGATCATGCATATGGCAATATAAATATATTCATAAATTAATCATATAATCATTTCTTTATTATTTTTAATTACTTGAAAGTATAATGAAAACACGTGCAATACACATTTCATAAAATTAACTCACAGATTGAGCGTGCCCGGTGATGCTGTTGCCCTGGTGCTACAACTCGAGTCCCGGAGTTCTCTAAAATAAATAATATTTATTTAAAATATGCTCATAAAATAAAATAAATAAATTCATAAAAATTCTCAAAATTATAAAAACTATAGGATTGAAGAAATTGACTCGACTAAAGACACAACTCAACTAAAACTAGAAATTCGACACAGGTTGATGTCACGTTTTACGAGAAATCTACCTAAAATTGGGCAAGATCTCCTCTGTAAAATGGATATCTCTCTACTAAAAGTAGAATCATTCTTGCACGAAAACACACTCCGAATATTCTCGCAATACCAAATCTCAAGTTGGGGCCCTGAACTACACTAATTGCCCAACCGAGAACCAATTTCACAACAACTAATAAAGTAATATAATTTTCAATAAATCACCAAAAATCATAAAATCTCATTTAAATACCACAAATTAATTTATTTCCATAATGAAACATAAAATATATTTATTTTCAAATAAATAGTAAAATTCTAGTTTATACTTAAATTTTCATCAATAAACATACATAATTCGAATCTTACAATTAAATTAACATTAATTGTGAATAACCATTTAAATTACTTAAATACATTATAAATTTAGCAAATAACTCATTTAAGCTACAAAATAATGAATAAACTTATTATTCACATATTTTTCCGAAAATTACTAATAATTAGCTAAAAATAGGAAATAATTCATAAAAATTATTTTAATACTATTTATTACTCAAATACTGTCTAAAACATAATAATTAATGATAATTTCAACTAAAATATAAAACTTACTGATTTATACTAATTTTTCCAAAAATTTATTTTTCACATAAATATTCAAAAATTTATAATAAAAACTCTACACATAATTTTAATAAACTTTCTTCATGAAATTTGCTCAAAATAATCAATAGAATTTATTAAAAATATAAAATTTTCCCGAACTCAGAACATTGCCATGAACAGTAAACGAGGGTCGGAATAATGGATTTTCGAAAATAATTTCAGAAAAATAAATAAAAATTATCAATGGATAGCTCACAACCTCAACCTCAACCTCAAATAATCCTAAAGCACCTATACATAATAAAATCATAATCAAATTTAATCTAACAAATTAAGCTAAAAATCTAGAATTTAATTACTCAAATTCAAAGTAATTACCTAAGTTGTTTCCTTAAATTGATTAAGGAACTGAGAAGCCTAGAGGAAGACGAAGCTTTTGGTATCGGAGTCGAGGACTGAGCTCGCCGGAGCTGGCGGCGGCGTGCAAAAACGCAATCCAGTTGAAAGAAAAAGGAAGAGAATGAAGGTTGCTTGACGTTCAGCAGGTGACCGGCACAGTGAAGGGTGGTGGCTGGCAGTAGGAATGGCGTGAGGAAGAAGAAGAAGAAGTAGTAGTTTCGGGGAGAGAGAAAAATTTGACTTTTAACTATATATATATATATATATTTTAAATAATAATAATAATAATAATAAACTACTAACTCTCCCATCAAAACATTATACAATATACATATATATATAATAAAAAAAATATTTAATTAATTCTCTCAACCATATAATATACACAATATATATATAAAGTAACATTTAGCTAACAATTTACTAAAATGTCATTAATACACTTTTATAAAACAATAGTTAAACTATTTAATCACAATATTTATAAACCAAAGATGTTTATTTAATAACAATTCCACAAATAATAAATTTAACTCTTAAATCCCGAGTTAAACTTTAATTAATAAAAATAAAATACGGGTTATTATACTTTACCCTTTATCAAAGCATTTACTTCATTTGTGTAAATGAAATGAGCTTTAACAAGTTTAAGATATCTAGTTATGGGTTTCTCTAGAAAAGAAAAAGAGAGTTTTGCATCTTTATCTTCAAAATTAATTGAGTTATGAGTGACCATGTAGGGTGTTATCAAATTAATGAATGGCGTCCCAATGATTACTGTATAACTAATATCAAAAACCAGAACAAAAGGAGTTTATGATAAAAATCCATTGTTCAAAATGCTAGCCTCTGTTTTTTCTTATATGTGAATTTTTTATTAATTTGCAGAGGAAAGTCTTTCTGTGGTTTCTTCTTGAAAACAATTTGGTATAACACCTGTTTTTATGCAATTTAAATCAGCTCCTGTGTCAAAGAAAGCAATTGTATCAAATTGAATTGCAATTGTATCAAATTGAATTATATATATATATATATGTTCAAAAAAAATTACATAAATCGACTCCTGATTATGATAAGGATTATTTGTTATTTCAGTTAAGATCAAATTTGAGAGCTACTCTAATTGATCAAGTTATCAAATT
Organism: Mallotus repandus; assembly: GCA_949671775.1. NCBI lineage: Eukaryota > Viridiplantae > Streptophyta > Magnoliopsida > Malpighiales > Euphorbiaceae > Mallotus > Mallotus repandus. Next base: position 11,489 of record CATIWM010193181.1, read on the forward strand.
AAGTATAAAATCACCCCTTATTTTGTTTTTTTAGTTAATAAACACATTGTTCACGTCGCCGGTTGTGACATAAAATATTGTCATATATATATATATATATATATATATATATATATATATATATGTGTGTGTGTGTTAAATATTTCGATGGTCACCAAACTTTGCAATTATTTCATTTAGATACTAAAGTTCAATTGGTTTCGTTTTGGTAACGAAAATTTGATTTAAGTATATTAGTCGGTCATCTGGTGACATTTTGTTGATGTAGCAATTGGACTTGAAATATTTAAAGAATATTCATCATGTCAGCATGTCAACTAAGTACCTTATATTAGTTAATGAAATGAAATAAATTGAAATTTAGTACCCAAAATAAAATAAAGGTATAGTTTGGTGACCATCAATATATTTAATACTAACTAATAATTAATAATTTTTTGATCTTCTAATCATAATTAGCATCATATTATATATTTATTATGATATAATTTAATCTCATTTATTAATATAATATAAATTATTAGAAATTTATTAATAATTTGATAATATAATAAAATTATTATTATTTTAATTTTATAATTATAATAATAATAATTATTATTATATATACAACATTAAAATAGAAGGTCATCCCTTATGATTCATTATTAACCTATATTTTGATAATGACATTATACTTATACAATTTAATACAGGAATTTTAAAAAAAAAATTTGAACTCAATTAATAGAAATTTTTTCGACAAATAAATAAATAAATGTTCAAATTTTTCATAAATCAACTTTTAATTTAATAAATTATATAGTTTATGTTTAAATTATATATCTGATATTAATTAAAGGTGATAGAAAAATAATTATATTTTAAATTTTATTGATAGAAAGTAGTTAACTCTTTTTGACATTTAATTTAATATTAATTTTGTTAGTAAATTTTCTATTATCATTTTGACATGGTTAATTAATGGGTTAAATATGATTTTTTTAATATGGGTCAAATAAATTTTTTGACATGGTTAATTAATGAATTAAATATATTTATAGTGATCCAACTTTGTACTTATTTCATTTTAGGTACCAAACTTCAATTGGTTTCATTTTAGTCACTGATTTGAGTTGGCACGTTGACGTGACGAATATTCTTTGAACATTTCAAGTCCGATTGCCACATCAGCAAAACGCCACCAGGTGACCGGCCAATGACACTTAAATCGAAGTTTGGTTACCAAAATGAAACCAATTTAACTTTAGTATCCAAAATGAAATAAGTGCAAAGTTTGGCGACCACCAAAATATTTAACCCATAAATATATATATATCAAGTTATCAAATTAAGTATAGAATCACCCATTATATATATATATATATATATATATAAGCCACCAAAACCAAAATATCCAATTGCATCAAATTCTTGAATCTAACTATCTAATGACTTTTTTTTTTTTTCTAATGAGAATATGGATATCTCATGACTATTAATGCAATGAAAAAACTGCAAAAAGACCATTAACAGCAGATAAACTGAATCAGTGAATCTGGATTCCTACTCTTTGAAAAATAGACCTGTTTCTTTAGATCCAAATAAAATAAATTGTGTTGTAAATGTTTTTTCTTTAAAGAAATTGTGTTGTAAATGAATCAAATAGAAATGAAACATGCTAATGCGACACATGATAGTGGTGGAGTATTGGTCAAATGAACAGTTTATATCTCTAGTTTGATCCGATAGAATTATAAGAACAATTCAATAGCTATTTAATGCTATTAAATATATCATGTCTCAAATTTGAGATATCATTTAAATGAGAATAATTTTTTATCAGTTAATTCCAATAATTATCAGTACTTTTAATCTTATTTTTAAACGTATTTGACAATTATAATACATTAATTCAGCATAGCTTCAAATGAACAGCGTTATATATATATATACTAAAATAAAATTCAATCTAAAAAAGATACCACAATTAACAGTGTCTGAAATTAAGTATTTATCTACTATATTATTGTATGAGTCCATTGAAATAAAAAATATAAATTTAAAAGTAAAATAAACATAAAATAAAATTTTATAAAAATAATAAAAATTAAAAGGTGTGAAATACCATTTCATTGAGTAGTGCTTGTCTGCGATTTTCCACATGCAGAGCTGGGCCATAATATTGAATGGAGTACGGACCACACGAAGATGATAGAGGAAGTAAGGTACTCTGTTTTGGTTTTAGGCAAGTTTTGAGTGAATGGGGCTCCATATGTTTTTGCTTATTAGTGTCCTGATAAAGGCTTTTGCTTTTGGGTATCCAATATTAAATCCAATACTATTGTGATTGTTATCAGATGCCTCAGAATCACTTTTTGCCATTGGACTCTGCCCACTTTTTTATGTCCTTTTGGGACACAAAGTTTTTGGTTCTTTTTTGTACTAAGCATCTTTAGGGATTGCAATATTTATCCTACTCTAATGGTATGGTATCCACCCAGATTCTACTCCAGATATTTTTTTTTTGGTCGAAGGAAATTCAATCCATTAAGAAAAGCAAGCAGCCTAACACTGTTATAGCCAAGAGCTCAGCAAACTTAGGAAGTGCTAACCAAAATGAAGAACAAAATGAGGGCTTACTACAGTCTATCTCTAATTGATCTATCTGAGATTATTTCCCGAGTAATCACTTGCTTAGTGATGGTAAAACCTCAATCAAGCCACTTGGAGATCTAGACATAACTAACAGAATTAAGAGATTAAACAGAGAAACAAAATCTAAGGAAAATGGAAATAAACAACCATCAACTAGTAAAATTACAGCCAAAATATTTAAAACTTAAACAGGAGAAGTAAAGAGTTTAGCCTTTGTCCCAATCCGCTCCTCCCTTTGCATAGTCCGAGATTGTCCTTCCTCTTTTAGTTCCTTACATAGAGTGAGGGATCATCATTCTTGTCTGGATCAGTAATTTCTTCTACTATTTTTTGCTCTGTTGATTTTTTCCTTTTCAAACAACTATAAAGTGGGATAGAAACTACACTAGGTTGAGATCTGAACTCAAACTAAGAAATATATGAAAAAGGCAACAAAAAATTAGGTCTTTGGGTGATTTTTGGCCAAAAGATTGACAAAAACCAGAAGAAACACTAAAAGAAGATGGATGAATAATGACAAAGAAAAGGCTTTAACTATGTTTTAAAAAGGGTTCAGTATAATTTGAGCATTACTCAAATTGATAAAATAAAATATGATTTTAGTTAAAAAATAGTTCCCCATATTCTACTTATGTAGAAATGGTCTAATACATCTGTAATCCTATGCATTTGGTATATTTTGTCAGTTTGACTTCTTAACTCACAAAATAATAATTTAGATAATTGAATTTACTCACGAAATAATCATTTAGATAATTGAAGTTACTAAAGCCAAGACTTATCCATACTTACTGTGAGTGATCTTTTTATTTGTTTCGGTGTCTCGGAGGTTGGGACATTTTTCCGATTTCGAGGGACATGTTAACTTTGCCGGATAGGAGATCCATTTTGTTTATGGGACAGGGAAAAATGATTGGTCTCAGGGGGATGCGAGACGTTTTGCACTTGGAGACGCCGCCTAGTTCTTAGAAAACTAGAAAAAGATGAAAGGGGCGGCATCAGGTCACTCAAGGAGTATCGTCCCCAGCAGAGATTCTGAGCTCGAGAGATCTCATATACTTTTTGACTATTTCTCATTATGATACTCAATATATGGCTAGCGCAACACCCTAGTTTTGTTAATGACAGTTGATATGTACATATTCACACAAGCACATTGATAATAACAAAAAGTACGAGAAATTCAACATAATTATTTACAAGGCTTTACTAGTAAATACATTCGAAAAAGCAAAAGAGGATTGTAGAAATGTAAATCTAGTCCTGATTTAGAAAACACCTGCAAGATAGAGATTAACAAAACTATGTGCAATTTTATCCATTCATCCACTTGGACAACATATAAGCACGACAAAGATGATTGATGCATAATGCATGATTGAACAGATGCACGTAGTTCATGTTCTTGCAGGAATTATTATAAAGCATTTCTAAATGATAATATAAGTAGTAAATGATGATGATTGCATCGTTGGACCATGATATCAAAGTTTTAGCTTAGATAAGCAAACTTTCGTGTTTATTGGATGCATATTGATGCAAAATAACGATTTATTATAAGCAAAATAACGTAGTGATTATTCAATCAGCATGCAAATTGTCAGTCTCATCACACAATCACAACAATTTCTTAACTACTAACGACAATAAAGTAAAATGCAAGACAGTAAAATAAACGTTCAAAAATGATTGTTTGGTCCTTAGATTCGACTAAGCTTGTTCGGTGTTTTTGAAGCTTTAGCTTCATTGGATTTTCAAACTGTCCTCGTCGAGAGGTTGAAAATGATGTGTTTAATGTAAATTCGTATACTTTTGAAGCGTGCTTTGACAAAGATGTGGTTGGGTTTGGTTCAAAACTGGTCTAAAAATCCTACGAAAAATAAAAAAAAAGGTGAGTTAAAAGTGTGTGAATTGGGACTCTTGAGTCCTCAATTCGATAGTGTTTCAGTGTCTGCATCTACTTTTTGGCTCCCCTTGGCTCTTGCCTTCTTGAAATAGGAGGTAGAGACCTCTTTTTATAGGAAAAATGCCTAAAAATACGTGATCATGCATCCCAAGGCGCGTGTACGCATAGTTTTGCTCGTGTGCATGTGTACCGGAGTGGGTGATCACACTTTTTACGCGTGATCATGGGCCTGGGGTGCGTGATTATACACCGTAGGCGCGTAATCATGCGTTTTGCTTTCTCGGGCTCTGATCGCTTTATCTCAGGAGTGTTTTTCAAGGTTTTTGGACCTCCCAGACGTGTTTCCAATGTTCATTTTGTCAAAATTGGCTTATATTTTCATGCATGAGCAAAATGTGTTCGGGGTGTGGTCACGCGCTATAAATTTCCTGACGCACTACTTCTTGGGATTATGCGCACTATTTTGGGGTTACTTTTGGAAGTTTTTAGGGCTTTCAGACGTGTTTTCAACATCTGTTTTGTCAAAATTGGATTCCAATTTTCACGAAGTTGAACTCTGATCTTATGAGATGAACACTGGTCTAACGAGTTGCATGTTTTGAGCGACAGTTGCTCGAAATGAGCTACTTATCATTCTGATAATTTATAATTCATAAAATTGGGGTATGACTTAATGATTTGGTAGCCAATTTTATTCGGTTCGGGCTTTTCAGACTCACAGCACGCTTCAGAGGTGGTACGAATGAACAGACACTTGTTATATTTGGAAGGGTGTTTTCATCATTGGACTTTTTTAGGGACAGTTAAAATTTGATGTATGACAGTTACTCCCTGCTTCATGTGTGATGCATAGTCCTCCAGTACTGATGTTAATACACGTGAAGCAATGAAGAGATGTGAAAACCATTTTTGGGAAGAGGTACTTACCTGATGGTGTGCCATTTGGTCTTTTAATGTTAGGCTCATTATTGTTGATGTTGTTTCATTTGGTTGGCAGAGTCGTCACTTGTTTGTGTGCTTTTTTAATCCCCTCAGGTAAGGTGAGATGATGCTTTCATAAATTGCTACTATAACCTACTAAGGTGTCAAGCAAATGAAGATGCTACCATAAGCTATTGAGGTATCAAGCAGATGAAGATGCTAGTATAACCTATTGAGGTGTCAAGCAGATGAAGATGCTACTATGACCTACTGAGGTGTCAAGCAGATAAAGATGCTACTATGACCTACTGAGGTGTCAAGCGAATAAAGATGCTACTATAACCTATTGGGGTGTCAAGAAAATGAAGATGCTGCTATAAGCTACTGAGGTGTCAAGCAAATGAAGATGCTACTATAACCTACTGAGGTGTCAAGCAAATGATGATACTTTTATAACCTTCTGAGGTGTCAAGCAAATAAGAATGCTACTAAGCAGATGAAGTACTTCTAAGCAGATGAAATGCTACTAGGCAGATGAAAAATACTTTTGAGCAGTGAAGTGCTTCTAAGCAGATGAAATGCTACAAAGCAGATAGAATGCTACTAAGTAGATAAAAAATGCTTCTAAGCAATGAAAATGCTTCTAAGTAGATAAACAATACTACTAAGCAGATGAAATGTTTCTAAGCAGATAAAAAATGCTTCTAAGCAGTGAAAGTGCTTCTAAACAGATGAAATGCTTCTAAGCAGACGAAATGCTACTAAGCAGATGAAATGCTTCTAAGTAGATGGAATGCTACTAAATAGATGAAAAATGCTTCTGAGCAGTGAAGTATTTCTAAGCATTTCTAAGCATATGAAATGCTACTAAGCAGATAGAATGCTACTAAGCAGATGAAAAATGCTTCTAAGCAGTGAAAATACTTCTAAGCAGATGAAATGCTACTAAGCAGATGAAATGTTTCTAAGCAGATAAACAATGCTTCTAAGCTATGAAAGTGCTTCTAAGTAGATGAAATGCTTCTAAGTAGATGAAATGCTACTAAGCAGATGAAATGGTACTAAGCAGATGAAATGCTTCTAAGTAGATGGAATGCTACTAAGCAGATGAAATGCTTCTAAGCAGATGAAATGCTTTTAAGCAGATGAAAATGCTAATGAGCAGATGAGATGCTACTAAGCAGATAAAATGCTACTAAACAGATGAAATCCTTCAAAGCAGATGGAATGCTACTAAGCATATGAAAGATGTTACTGAGAAGTGATGATGTCATCTTTTATCGTGTTTCAAGCGTGATTCTGTGATGCGACAATGTGATAATTGCATATGTGGCATGCTTGTGTCATTTGTGTTTCATCTTTCTTTTTTGATGAATAATGATATGACTTTCTGAGACAGTGATGTCAAATGCAGTGTCCTAAAACATGCAATGCTCGTGTTTGCTCTATTCGTGCATGTTTATTGGTAAAATGCAAGTTCAAGAGTGCGTGTTTGGGGGTCTCAATATGCGCGTGTATGAGTTTTAGAGCCCATGAGGGCCAGAAGAGCGCGTGATCATACGTTAAGCGTGTGGTTACGCACTCCGAGGCATGTCCGATGTCTTTAAATTGAACTCTTCTTTGAGTTTAGAGTGATTTTTACCTATTTTTAGACCTTCTATAAGCGCTTTTTCAGTTTTTGGAGTGTTTTTCTTCTGTTTTATTCTGTTGTTTTGCGCAGTGCAAGAATTATGGACTTCCCTCATATTCCTGATGATCTTGGTGACTTCCGCGGTGTGAATACTACTTCTTTTTCTTTTGACGAGTTTGTTTTAGAGGATGAGGCAATTCTTGGACAGACTGGCGCAAAGACTTCTACTATTGGAGCTAAGAGGTTGCTGGGACCAGTGGTGGAGCCTCTTCTCATCTACCTTGACTTTCTCGAGGAGATCCAATTCCAGTTTTCTATAGCCTAGAGACCCATGCTTAGACTATTCATCATCGTTCGGTTAGTTTGCTCACTTAGTTATTGTTGTGCTAGCTCCTTTAGTCGTTTGGTTACTTAGCACTTGTTGTAGCTCTAGTTTTTTGTGTAGCTCTAGTTATCTGATTTTACTATTTGTATAGCTCTGGATGTTTACTTTTAGCACGTGCTATCTGTATAGCTCTAGCTGCCTAATTTTATTGTCTGCATAGCTGTCTGATTTTAGCTCTTACTATCTGTGTAGCTCTAGCTGTCTGATTTTGGTTCTTACTGTCTGTGTAGCTCTAACTATTTGATTTCACTATTTATGTAGCTCTGGCTGTCTGATTTTAGCTCTTACTGCCTGTATAGCTCTAGCTATCTGATTTCAGCTTTTGCTGTCCATATAGCTCTAGCTTACTATGTAGCTCTAGCTGTCTGATTTTACCTCTTGATGCATATGTAGCCCTAGCTATATGATTTTAGCTCTTGCTGTCTCTGTAGCTCTAGCTATTGTTTAGATTTTGTTATTGTTTAGCTCTTACTGTAGTTTATCTCTTACTGTTATTTAGCTCTTGTTGTTGTTTAGCTTTTGTCGTAGTTTAGCTTTTGCAGTTGTTTAGCTTTTGCTGTAATATTCCTATAAAGATGATGAAAAAGAGATGTTTTAGTATCTGATGAATGTTATAATTGATTTGCCTGTTAGTTATAGTCCTCTGGGCCTATCATTTAGCTGCTTGGTAGCTTTAACAAGGTTAGCTTGTACTATAAAGGTCTTCCACCGTGTGTGAAGCATATGGTTGCCGGGAAGGGCTTTGATGACATTATTTCTACTCTTACTTACGACTCATATGTGTCGAGTTAGGCCTCGATGTGTGCTCTTGATGAGCGATGGATGGATACCACCCATACATTCCATTTACCATTCGGGGAGATGACTATCACTCCGCTTGATTTTGCAGCCATTATCGGGCTGAGTTGTTTTGGGGAGCCTGTCCCTTTTAGCAGTGAGGCGTATAATTCTATCATTGTGAGGAATAGATGGTTGAAGGATTTATTCAGTGTTACTGCTTATGTGTAGTTTGATTGCTCCTCTTTGATATGGTATACACATCTTTTAGAGAGGGTTAGATTGGAGCATAACGTGGGTCATGTTAACTCAGAGTAGTTAGCTAGGTATTTCTTGTTCTACCTCCTGAGTACTGTTATCTTTTTGAATGCCTCTAGCACTGGATTTTTGTAGTTGTTGCCTACTCTGAGGAATTTGAAGGATCTGCTGAAGTATAGTTGGGGCACAGCCGATTTTGTTGACAAGGTGTGGTACCTGGGTGAGCGAGTCTATCATTGGAAGGATGGACCATTCATGAGGAGAGTTCCTGTTGCTACTCCTGGAGACATATTTTAGGATCGAGATCTTGTTGGAGAGGAGCTCGACGGAGCTGACAAAGGGTATCCTTTTGAGAATTTCTTGGAGGGAGCTCATTTTTTTTTATATGTTGACTCTGGTGCCACAGTTGATTGATTTTATGGCTAGTGAATTTTTTCCTCTTCCACCTCCTCAAGTAGATCCTTTACAACCTTCGGGTTCTAGAGCTGAGACTTCGCAAGCATCTCAGCGCTGTTCTGCTTCTAAGGTAACATCTTCTAATCTGGTATGCTTCTGAGATGTATGTCTTTTTTTTGTATTTTTAAATAAGCATTAAAACAAACTTTATTAGTATTAAACAATAAATGACATGAGTTATGAAGGTTTATCTGTAGCAATATGGATGTCGTCAAAGGAGATCAGATGAGGAAAGTGACCCTAGGACGAAGGGGATGACACATGCTAGTGGTGTGGGGTCTAGTGGTCCCGTTCTTAGTGATTTTGTGAGTGCAATGCCTTTGATGTTATACAAGCTATCAGTTACAGGAGCGGGAGCACGTTTCTCTTTGCCTAGAGCAGGTACACCACTGTCGGATGTAGTGCTAGTTGATGCTACTCATGTTAGTCTTTTGACTCCATGAGGGTTTCCTCTTCCCTTGATTTGTATATTTTCTTATTTCTTTTACTTTACAAATGCCTATTTCCACTGCTCAGTCTTGGTATACTACTACGATTAGCACACAAGAGCATTTCTTGGAGTTCATTAGCGTGCAGAGCATACTGCCTTTTTCTTTTATTGATTTGTACCTGTTTTATGCAAATGCATGTGTTTTTATGAATGCATGAGATGTGATCCATGATGTTTATCTAATGCAGAGTGAGTACATTCTCGCTAATCATGAGTAGGAGAAGGATTGAGCATCTTATTATGAGCAGATCGATCAACTGTATGTGCGACTGGCAGCTTTTGAGATGGATCGAGAGGATGCAAAGCCTGGTTCAGATGACGGGGATGCCTAAGTGGATTCAACTATTGTTCTTGATAGCACCCGTAGCCAATGTAGTTGTTTTTAGGAGGCTAGGTATAGTCTTTTGGCTATAGTTGTTCAGTGTTATACTATTTTCCCGATGTGTATAGACTTTGGGTGTTGTATCTTAGACATCTGTCCTTATGTTTATATTCTGTGATGGTGGCTGCTGTTGTTGTATTATGGATTGACTGACTTGTATCATCATGATTGTGACATTTGTTCATGTAACTGTGACTATTCTATCTAATTATTTTGGTTCTTCTACCTCTTTATTTTATTTTTCCATCTTTTGCATAAGGCATCTCTTTTCAGAGCTTTTTGCGCCTATCTGGGTTATATTTCTTTTTCTTTCCTCTTTTGCTTAAGGCATCTCTTTTTAGAGTTCTTCGCACCTAATTGGGCCCTTTTTTTAAGGTTCGACGATAATAACTAGCAATTTGGAGGAGAAATAATAGAACAAGTAAAAACTGCAAGCATGTAATGAAAATATGCAAATTGTACTTAGCATGCTCAATGGATTCAGATGATAATGATGTATTGCATTTTCTCAAATGTACTTACATGATTTGATAAGCATTCACATATTTACTAAAGGCATTTAAGAAAAGCACAGTTGTATTTATGCAAATTTTAAATTGACAGTACCCTTATCCTCAGTCAGACTTTTAAGGTTTTCTAACTTAAGTATTTTCTCTCGTTTCTCTAACTTTTGCTTAGGCCGCCCTTTCGGGTTTTCAAGCTAATGGGAAATTCCCTAATTTTTGCATGAGCCTACCAACTCAGCAGGTTTTTTTTTTTTTTGTATTTGCCCTAAACATAGTACTTCTTCAAGCGGTCTGTGTTGGTAGGCTCAGAGAACTCAGTTCCTTCAAAATCCATCTGCTTGACAACTCTTCTTGATAGCACAGTTTTGACTAGATATGGGCCTTTCCAGTTTTTCCTGAACTTCCCTCGAGGGTTTGAGATATTCTGTTTGGCTTGCTTTAGCACCCAGTCTCTTGCTTTCACACTCTTGTGTTTGACTTTTTTATTGAGGGCTCTAGCCAGTTAAGCTTGATATAGCTGCGTATGATACAGTGCTTTGAGTCTCTGACTATCTAGAGTAGTGAGGTTATCATGCCTTTGCTGAGCCTATTGTGCTTCAGGCAGTTCAAATTCAATTGTTATTCGTAGTGATTTGATTTCCATTTCGACTAGAAGTACTGCTTCCGATCTGTATACTAGTGAAAAAGGAGTGGCTCCTGTTGAAATTCTAACTGCTGTTCATTATCCCCATAATGCGTATGGTAGTCTATCTGCCCAATCACGATAAGTTTGAATCATCTTTGACAAGATCTTTTTGATGTTTTTATTTGCAGCTTCAACCTCCCCGTTTGCTTATGGGCGGTAAGGTGAGGATTTGTGATGCTCCACCTTATAACTCCTTAGTAATTCTCTCACTTCCCCTTGGAACTGAACACCATTATCTAAAACTATGTGATGGGGAATCCCATATAGACATAATAGGTTTTTCTGATGAAATTTTCCATTTGTTTTGCCCCCAGTTTTGTGTATGATTCTGCTTCAACCCACTTTGTGAAGTAGTCGATTGCTACTAGGATAAACCTGTGTCCGTTTGAGGCTGTTGGGCAAATTTCTCAGATTATGTCTAACCCCCATGTTGAGAAGGGCCATAGAGAAGAGATAGAGTGTAGTTTTGTTGGGGGAAGATGGCTGATGTCCCTATGAATTTGGCACTTGTGGCACCTTCTTACGAATTTGATATGGTCTTCCATCATTATCATCTAGAAGAACCCTTGTCTTATTTACTTTTTAGCTAGAATGGCACCATTCATATGCAGACCACAATCACCCTCGTGTACTTCTTTCAATGCTCTAGCAGCTTCTGTCTCATCCAGGCTTCTAAGTTGTATCCCATATGAAGTTATTCTATATAATACACCTTGGTGTGATATGAATTTTGGCACCAGTTGTCGGATGACAACCTTGTCTTTTTTGACTACCTTCTTAAGGTAAATTCTCTTTGTGAGGTATTGTTGTATATTGCAGAACTAAGATTTGTTGTATGCTTTTATTTCTGCTATTATGAGGCATTTATGGCTAGGTTGCTCTGATTTGAGTAGGATTAGGGGCTTCATGGGCATTTTGGCCTATCCTTCCCATACTGATGCTAGGGAAGCAAATGTGTTTGCCATTTGGTTATGGTTTTTAGGGAGATAGATAAATTTGCATTTTTGGAAAGATAAGGTGAGCTGTTGTAGGCGGCTCAAATATGACCTTAGGTGTTGTTCTTTTACTTTTCATTCTTCTGTTGTTTGATTGATTACCAACATAAAATCCCTAGAGCTATCAAAGCTTCCATGGCAACTGCACATGCTTCATATTCTGCCTCATTATTCATAACCCTGAAGGCACCACTTCTCCTTCTGGTGTTAGGAGTATAATCCTGACTCCTGCTCCGAATTAATTGACTGCCCTGTCAAAGTACATACGCCATCCCTGCACCTCGATGGTTGTGTTAAGGTCATTTGGGAAGTAAAGTTGAATTTCTTTTGGAATCGGGTTGAGGGCTAGGAATTCAGCAACTGCTCTCCCTTTCACTGTCTTTTTAGTCAGATACTGCATATCAAATTTTATAAGTAGAATGAGCCACTTGGCAAGTTTTCCCACTAGGGATGGAGCTTCATAGAGATGCTTCTTAGGATCCATTTTAGACACAGCTTGAATCTTATATGATTGAAAATAGTGTCTGAGCTTTTTCATTGCCCATACCATTGCCAGGCATATTTGTTCGACTTGACTGTACTTTTTCTCATAAGACAGTATTTTCTTACTTAGATAGTAGACTGCATATTCCACTTCCCCTTCTCCCTCTTGGGCTAGCATCGCACATATTGCATTCCCTTCAATGGCTAGGTACAAGGTTAATGGCAACCCAGACTTGGGTGGTTTCAGAACTGGTGGATTGGCTAGGTGGTTTCTGATTTTGTCAAATGCTAGCTGACACTGTTTCGTTCCATATAACTGGCTGATCCTTTATGGGTAGCTTGAAAATGGGCTCGCAAACTGCTATTAACTTGGCGATGAACCTGCTTATGAATTATAGCTTCCTTAGAAACCCTCTGATTTCTTTCTCTATTTTTTGCATTGGCATTTCTCTGATTACTTTTGCTTTATCCGGATCCACTTTGATCCTATTTTTGTTGACAATGTATCCCATCATTTTGCCCGAAGTTACCCTGAATACACACTTTTTGGGATTAAGCCCGAGGTTGTATTTTTTAACCCTTCTGAGGAATTTCTGGAGAGCAGCTGGGTGCCCTTCTCTGGTTTCTGACTTAACCATCATGTCATCTACATACACCTCTACTTCTTTGTGTATCATGTCATGAAACATAGCTGTTGCCATTCTTTGGTAGCTTGCACCTATATTTTTTAGGCCAAAAGGCATTACCTTGTAACAGTAAGTACCCAATTCTGTTATGAAAGACGTCTTTGCTTTGTTGATTATGGCCATTAAAATATGATTGTATACAAAAAATCCATCCATGAAGGAATACATTGAGCAAGAGGCAGCGTTGTCTATCAACATATCTATGTAAGGCAAAGGGAAGTCATCCTTTGGGTATGCTTTATTTAGATCTCTGTAGTCAACACAAATTCTTACCCTTCCGTCTTTTTTTGGCACTGGCACGACGTTTGCTAACCATTTTGGATAATCTACCTCCTCTAGGAACTTAGCCTTGATATATTTTTTAATGTCTTCTTTTACCAATTGGGCTCATTCTTGTCTAAGTCTTCTCAGCTTCTGCTTTATTGGTTTACACCCTTCTTTGGTGGGAATGTAGTGTTGAGCAATGTCTCTGTCGATGTTGGGCATGTCTTTATATGTCCAAGTAAATACTTTTGAATATTTTATTAATATTTTTTTTAATTTCTCTCCTCTCTTTAGGGGTAACATCTTTCGAAATATGCAAAATGTGTGGTTCATTTTCTGTGCCAATGTTAAATGGTTCAGTGCATATGGAATGAATGTCAAATGTGCAAATATTTTTATCAATGCAATGCACACTACCATCAAAAAGGACATCGAACAGGTAAGCAAAATTTGATTTCATTGCATTAACTTTAAAGTTCATTACATCATCAGTTTCGAATAAAGCAAAGGCTAAAGTTTTCTAGATTAATTATTTAATAAGCGATTCTATCTGCAGATCACCCACTGCTTGTAGGTCTTGTCAGTAAGATTGTCCCAATCACTGGTGGTAAAGTGATAAATGATTCTCCTTTGCCATGTTATTCTAAAATGGTTGATGAATTTTTGAGATAATCTTCCTCTTGAGAAATCTACAAGCCTAGATGGCACGTGCTGCTTTACCTCATACTGTCTTACAACTAATGTTGGGTAGTAGTGGGTGCATGATCTGAATCTTAAGATTGTTACGCAATTCACATACATGCATAAGGTCACATGTTTCAGTCTCCACCAAGGGCATCTCGAGGTTATCTAATCTTCTAGGGCATTTTTCAGGCTCTCGATCCATTGCTTGACCAAAATATATGCTGAGCGGCCACTGATATCTTTCATATGTCTTTTTTAATGGTTTCTTGGTTGCTACTTCATCCAATTACCAACAGGTTTTTCTAGAAGGCTTAGCTTTTCTTGTAGCCAAATCTGAAGTAACAGGGGACTTCCAGTGAAGCTTGAATACTTTCTAGTTCTGTAATCATCTAGGCCCTGAATAGTTTATGCCAAGATTAGCAGGAAGGGAGTCATTCCACATTCTATGCCTTCAATTACTTAGATTATCTTGTAATCTCCCAATCCGTCACGTGACACTGTGAAGTATTGGATGAAGAGGTAGCAAGTGAGAAGTCGTGCCCACGGTAGGCTTCCTAGTTCCTTTGTTGTACAGGCATTTAAAAGCTATATAGGAATCAGTCATTTGTTTGTAGTAACTAACTCATCAAGCTTTTATGGGCTTAGCTCAAGGAGTGTTAATCCAAGTCCAGGATATTTGATATCTTGGTCAATGAAGATTGCCTCTTCGATTTTGGTAAGGATACGTCCTGCAATGGCACTAAATTTATCATATAACGGGCATAGCTCCATAGTGTTAAACAGGAACACATGCTTGTTTGGATCCCAGAATGACACTGCTGCATGTAAGAGGACATGGTCAAGGCGTACATGCTGGAAAGTTTTGATGCATAGCATTTCAGAGAATTGTAGGCTTTTCCAGTCAGCCTTGTCAAGGTTGTGCAGAAAATCTCTAATGAGACTTCTTTGGGCTTGGACGTTTTGGACCATGGTGCCATCTTCGAGCAAGCTTTGAATCGTTGCTCTCATTTTCCTAAAATTTTGGCGAGAGAAGACTCAAGCTCATGGTCATTCATATTGAGATCTTGTTTACTGCACATTAGTGAGATAGAATAAACAAAGGATGAATAATGCATGCATGACATGTGCCTGCAAAAGAGAAATGTTAACGTGCATGCATGATGTGCTCATGTATAGTCTTATTATGATTGATGCAGATGGCTATAAAAAATGTGGTTATTATATGCTGCCTATATGTATGTCATGTATGCATGATTATATAAGAGATTGTTATCTTTTCTTGTACAAGGAATGAACCTTTCACAAGTATGTTCTCGCTTCCAACTTTATCACTCCACGAGGTTATTCAGTCTCTTTCCTAGGTGGGTTTTAACCTAATAGCCAGTAGGGGACTATGGTTTCACTCTCAAACTAGGCTGTTTTGATTTGTATTGATGAGAATTAAGAGGTAAAGTAAGGAATGGTGCTCAAATGCACTCGAGGTAAGCATATAATGTCAATGTGAGGACCAATCATTAGGTCACAAATGGCATCTATAGCCCTTACACTCCCGCATGTGTAGGGGTTATAGTCAATAAGAGGGGTCCAGTTTCATGTCCCTACATCGATATTCGATACGTTTACTAAAAGGCAAAAAAACATCATTTGATAGTTTACGATTTGATTCTTTTAACACAAATGTCTGCAATCTAGTTGAATTTCTGACCCATATGTTTGATCTGATAACGACAAATGGATGATGCTCGTAGGTTCTGTCATCGAAAGATGTCATTATTCGCCTGTTCTCACAGGCTATTCATACTGAGGTGAATGATTCTTATCATTCCTTGCAGATCGGGCTTATGCAAGGTAAACAAGGATCACACATTGAGCAGTCTGTGAGAACGGACGCAATGACATCAATCGGTGATGGACATTAAAAGTGTTATAGCATTTGTGAGTGTCAGTTCAAATGGACAGCATCAGGGTTAGCATGCAAAGCTTGGTGGGATTTGTAAGCACCCATTTTCGGGATGACTAGAGCATGGATGCGACAGAGGACCCGATGATGAAAATAGACTGTGAAATTATATTTATTGATTTTAAATTAAATTGTAAATTATTTTTAGAAACTATTATTTTTATTTTTATTTTAATTATTGTTATTATTAATTTTCTTTTTTTATTTATTTAAAATAGGTTTTCAAAAAAAAAAAATTCCAAAAAATAAAAGGGGCCGAAGTTGGTTTTTGGCCAAAAAGCCAAATTCGACCAAATAAACATATTTGGCCATTTTTTTTCCGTTTTTAACGTCTTTTTTTTGAAATACAGATTTTCATCGAAAATCTGTATTTCCGGTCGGAATTTTAGTTTTCCTGATTTTTTTTTTCAAAAATTTATTTATTTATTTATTTTATTTATTTATCATATATTATTAGATTTTGATTAGGTTTTTGATAAGTATTTTTATTTTATTAGATAAATGTGTAGATAAATTTTTTTTTTTTAGATAAATAATAAAATAATTTATTTGATTTTTATCCTGTAACCATATTAGGGTTACAGGATGGGGTCTTTATAAATACGTGATTTTCTTTTCACGTAGGGAGAGGTTTTTTTCTTTTCTTTTTTCTTCCACCTCTTTCTGATTCTTACCCACTTTTCTTCACGTATTTTTTCAAGTTTTAGCCATGAATCATATCCAAATAAATCAAAATCACAGACAAACACAACAAAAGCCACATGCTTTCATTAATGGTGATCACCTTCTGAGGGGAATCAATACTGCATCCATCAAATCATTTCTTTCTACTCTTTTTTTATTTATTTGATCTTTTTTATTCTATTTAATTTTAATTTTATTTGATTTTATTTTTATTTTTATTTACTAATCTTTATTTCTTTTTTTGTGTTTATG